>JAYJME010001737.1:0-15451 GCA_036873775.1 Costaria costata
CGATGAGCTAGTACTAGCTGGGATACTACGACGATCGTACTCCAATTGGTCCAGCCCACTCGTGGTGATCGCAAAAGGCGGTGGTAGGATCATAATAACTTGCAATTACAAGCGGGTCAACAAGCAATCTGTTATGCCGGTCATGCAGTCGACGACTTACTGGCTGACTTAGGAGGAGCCCACGTTTTTAGTACGATGGACCTAGTCAGCGGGTTTTTCCAGTGCTCGATACACGAAGACTCCATCCCCCTCACCGCGGTTTGTACGCAATCTGGAAACTGGGAATGGACCGTCATGCCGATGGGGCTTGCGTCCAGCCCCGGCTGGTTTCAGTCAATCATGCTCCGGGTATGCGAGGGTCTAGAAAGGATGCGGCGGTTGTTTATTGACGATATGGTCTGTTTCTCGAAAACCGGGCGTGAGCATGTCGACGATTTTCGCCAGTTTTTTGAACGCCTCACCACCTGATTTGAAACTAGCGCCAAAAAAGACCCACCTCGGAGTCAAAGTGGTGAAATGTTTAGGTCATAGGGTCACCGCAAAAGGATTAGCCCCTGGCCCGGGCAAGGTAGAACCGTTACTTAAGATGCCGATGCTCACGAACATCAGTCAGCTGCGCTCACTAAGGAGGGCAGTAAGCCATAACCGGAAGTTGTTGCTTAAAATGGCTGCCGAAACGAAGTCGCTCAACTCGTTGCTGAAAAAAGGCGTCCGATTTGAGTTCACAACGGACCATATGCAAAATCGTGCAGACCTTGCTCGGAAAACTGTCGAGCCCCCAAGTCCTGGCTTTCCCGGAATTTGCGGCAGCCATTTCCGGTGACCCGCCGTTCCACTTAATCACGGACGCGTCCATAGATGGTTTAGGTGCAGTAGTCGAGCAAGAACAGAGCGATGGCACAACTCGGCCAATTTGTTTTCTAAGCAGGGGGACACTCCCGAATGAGAGAAACTGGAGTTCCACCGAACTTAAGTGTGCAGCCATCGTCTGGGCAGTGAAAACAAATCGCCAGCTGTTCAACGGCATACCCTTCATCGTAATAAGCGACCACCAACCTCTAAAGAACCTCGAGAGCCTGGCGGCGTAAGGTAACCGCGTACAACGGTGGTACGACGTTTTGAGCGCGTACACCTACAAAATGGTATACCGACCAGGGAGTCTAAATGGGAATGCTGATCTCATGTCCCGATTGCCGTTACCTGCAACTGACGAAGCAAATTGTGCCGCACTGCGCCTGACCAACCCGACGGACATTGACGTATATTTTATAAGTGCAAGCGGTGTGCAACCCAGGTTGGGGAGAGGGGCGGGAATCAGCTTTGGTGGGCTTGCGCCGGAAGCGGGCGAACCATTTGACGAGGGGGAGAATAGCACAAGCCGGCGCCACGGACGACGAACGAGCAGGCAAAGTTGTCGTGGGAACAGATGCAGAACGACCGAACACGTGAGCAAACCCAGACGAGACAACCTGAGAGTCCGCGAGTGTATGCGATGCGGGATAACAGTCCGCTAACCAATCCCGATGATAGTGAAATAGTCAGTGGCCAGTTGGAACCCGGCCTGATAGTACATGCATGCCCCATGACCAAGAAGGGAAATGAGGTTTTAGGCTCTAGGTCAACGCAGGACGTGGCAGCAATGAACTAGGACGGGGGGAGGTAGTGTCGCCGGAGGGGCGACAGGCGACGGTCATATAGACCCCGCAGTGGAGGCATTAGACACCCCCGAGGGAGAATTTACTAGTGAGGCGGCATGCGAGTTTGGCGAAAATCTACGCCAGAAAACGGTGAAAGACTGGGCGATAGCTCATAGCAAGGATGAAACCGCCCAACTAGCAATAACATGTATAGTAACCGACACACCAAGCAATGATATAACGGAGGACGGATTAAGCCCGAGAATAGACGCACAGGAAGTTAAACGGCTAGTATCACAGGGGGAACTAATGGAACTGCCCAACTCCGAAAAATTACTGGTCCGGCGCCCGTCGCGTGTTCCGGCGGAGCGCCCAGGTCGACACCCCGGACAGTATGAGAGGTTGCTTGGAGACGAGCCCGTGAGGACTTATGTGCCGCTGCTGCTTCGACCGCGGGTGATGGACTGTGCGCACAAGGAGGCAGTTCACTTGGGCGAAAAGGTGTAGCTTGGGTTGCTACAACGGTTTTATTGGTGGATCGGCATGGCCGAGAGTGTTAAGCGGTGGATACGTAGGTTTTTATACCTGCCAGGCCAGAAAAGGCGCCAGGAAAACAGCGCGTTGGCCTCTCATATCTATTCCTTTGCCGAGTATACCGGCACAGATGGTAGCGTTTGACCTCTTGGGACCCCTGCCGACAACGGCCAGGGGCGACGCATATGTGTTCCTAGTAGTAGATTTATTTAGCCGGCACGCAGAGGCGTACGCGATAACAAAAGGGGAGCAAAACACGGAAGGTTGTGCCGCACGATTGGTCCACGACTACCTCCCGAGGTGGGGGTGCCCGCACACGCTTTTGTGCGATCGCGAGACGGAATTTCTTTCAGTAGTATGTCGGGCGGTTATCAAGATGTTGGGCTCAGTAAAAAAAGATACGAGCTCATACGACCCCCAAACGAACGGTATGGTAGAGGGATTGAACCACGCCTTGTCCCAAATGCTGGTCTATCTCAAAGTGGATGACCAAAAGAACTGGGATGTCATGTTACTGCACGCCATTTCCGCCCACAATAACAACGTGAGCAGGGGCACGGGTCTGGCGCCCAACGAAGTACACATAGGTCGGTACCCCAGGTTGCCGATGACTGTTTTTGAAGGTAGTGGCGCAAAAGGCCACCATAGCGCGAAGCGGGATCAACTCGATTATCTGGAGTTGATGCGGGACCGGCAGGTGCGAGTGTATGAATTAGCGCGGGAAGAAGACAGGCGGATAAAAGCGAAACATCAAGCCGCATATGACAAAATCGACCAGATTACGAACAACAAGTCGAAGTTTGAAATTGGCGACTGGGCGTGGGTATACGATGACCATAGTACCATCACGGGAGGTGGGAAACACGAAATCAAGCTGGTTGAGGGAAGCTCGAGCGTGAAGGCGTTCGCACTGATTAGCAAACTCGCAAACTGTTGGGCAGGTCCCTCCGTTTGCAGCACAAACACCACAGAGGACCTCCCACCGGTAGTGCTCTGCGCTGACACAGTACATCCATTTAGCGACCTCCTGGCCCGAAGCAGATCGATTATCGTGTTTATAGATACGCCGATATCGAACACCTACGCTCGTTGTACGCCTGGGTTCTACCATGATCCCGGAAGACAGAGCAGTAGATGTTCAACACCACCACAGACACAGGAGAGGGCCCATTGCCTTATTGTCGAACGCATCCTGACTAAACACCACACGGGTGATTAGCCCCACCTATTTGTCACCGGTTGCACGACTCACATATACACGGACACTACTGTGCCTTGCATCAAAGCACGGGTCGTATAATTGCCATTCATTGTCGACTGCTTCTCGCAGGGCAAGCCGCCACCAGCACCGAGTAATCCAAACATTATTTCAGATGATAATGCCTCGTACAAGATAAAACCTCAACATCCGTAGAAATGCGTGAAACCGCCGAGTACAATACACACAGCTTGCTGACATTGGCACCAAGCATCTGTATAAGCAAATGCGACGCTACCTCCTCAACTTGATTGTCGAGTTTAGGGTATAGAATTAAGCACTCTAGACAATCAAAGCGTAAGGGGTTTGTTGATTTCTTTACATGCTATTTACGCGGGAATGGGGGATTGCGCCAACGGGGGAGTTAGATGGTATATTATCGCAGCATCGGTGTTCTAGTGAGTTGTATTTGCTTCTAACAATCGTTAGCCATGATCGGCACTTGAGTTATCTGGTCTGTTTTATCTCGTCCAACAGGTGGTGGTGGTCGTTAGCTATGATCAGCACTTTACTCGAGATTCTGTTGCTCTGAGGCACTTATCGTATTTTTATTCTGATTTGCGTTGAGGGTGGGTTTCCAGAACTGGGCGGTACATATCATAGCCTATTTAGACAATTCTTTGTACGTTGAGGTTCTAACTAGACAAGCCTTGCCCCCCTCGTGCGGCCACAACACGAGAGATATGAGCACCATGTTCTGTTGTTAAGCAGTGGTCGCACCGTTAGCTGCCGTAGTCGTGAGTGTATTGAAGTGGTTGCTGAAAGAGTTCACCCATCCTGCTGTAAAACACAGACCTTTCGTAACAGACCAATTCAATATTTTGAATACCCATAAGCTCGCTCAACGATCACACACAGGGCGGAACAGGCCCCACACCCTCGCTGCGGAATCGACAAGATAATTACCTGAAATGGAATACTACTCAGTTTCTGAAGGGCGTTCAATGGCTGCTGATTGGATGGAGTCCGCGGTATGTTGATGTGTTGTCGTTACCGGTGTTACACGAACAAGACTAGCGTGTCCACACCGATTGGGCTTCAGTACGGAACACCTAATAAGAAACAGGAAGCTGGTCCACGCCGCCGGATTTTATACTTTAGAATGGTTGCGTTCTACACTAACATCAGCAGAAGCGCTCCCGAATTTCGATTTTGGCTTAAATATCAGCTTGCCTTCCTTTTGCTCGTTTCCGTAATATATATGTTGTCCCCTCAAAACGGACTATGCATCCCCCACTACTGTAGGTTCTATATAAAACCCGTAGTACGCGGGATCGAGGTTATCCCACGCAGCTTGCAAAATTGAGTTCCGACGAAACCCTTGATCTCACAGCTGACGATTTTTAGTTTATTATCCCGTACGGTACTCGTCGGCTGTACTCTCAGCTGACGGGTGGTTCGCTTCATAAGATACGTCTATATCTAAAAAACAAAACAAGAGGGAAATGGGTGACCTGGTGGAATTGAACAAGGCTAGGTCAATGCAGTAGAAAGAACAGCATCTGTACTTGTGTAGGACTTCGAAGGAAGCGCGGTACAGTGGAGGTAGCACCTAGCATTTACGGGGCTCTTCATCTACGGGGCTCGATACCCCACGTAAAACAAATGCTCTTTAGTCCTACATTATTTGATGAACAAATTCATGGCCCTCGCCTAACGCAACGAACAGTGCAAAAGCGAACGGGATTCGGTCAGGTGCATTCACTAGTGAAAGTTGAGCCAGACAGTGATAGAAGGCTACCCCTATGGTAGAACCAATCACTGCCAAAACCGAACCACAGGGCATGCCATGCATAAAATGTTCGGGTCAACCACATCTTCTTACCTTTACACGCGATTCCTTGGATTCTGCAGTGGGCATAGTGTTGTTAGAGAGCGTACCCAGTTGTGGTTGGGGGTCGCATCACCATCGTCATCGCGTACGGTCCACGCAGAGGCGGTGCGTGCAAACATAGGGGTAGTTATGTTTTTATCGAAACCATTTTTGGACGACCAGGCTCTTTTAAGTGCGGAACTACCCAGAACAAGCCATTGGAACACGGCTGCGTTTACAATATCACGGGACGATAATGGTATACCGGTACAGTATACTGTAAGTTGGTGTACGGATTGCTCGTCGAGTCAGTAAGGTTTCGAGATAGTATGACGGGCTGAAGTGATGGAGGGTGCATCAGGTAATGTTCGTGTTACCCCTACCGTAGAACACGGTTTCGGGTTTGGCAGGGTCGATGTCCCAAAATACCTAGCTAGGCCATGGTGTTGAGTTTCGGGTCAACCTTCAGTACAACTTTGTCGCAAGTTCTTTGGATGTGCAATGGAGATTTTCGTATTTGACCCATGTATGTTTGTCACCGGCCCACGAGAGCGCAGCATTCCGGCTATTTCCCGACGGGGAACCCGGTAAACAAGTCAACAAATCCGACAGGGTGTATGTCACTGGGGGCCGAATCTTCGCGGGCTTGGCCGGGGCTACACCCTGGGCGGGGGGGGCGGTCGCGCCCCCCCCCCGCACGAGCCGAGCGGCCGGGTCTCTGTCGGCTCGAAGCCTGGGCGGAAACCCGAGGCGTTCGCTCCGCCTCGGCCAGGCCATGGAGATCGAATGAAGTTATTGAAGCGGGGTTGTTGGTGTTGCAGGTTGCAGGTACGTAGGTCCAGTAACAACTGTTTTTGTGTTATATGTACTTTGGAGTATACACGCAAGATGGACGAGACCCGTTCGTGAAAAAAAGAAACAAACGCATGAAACTGGTTTGATTCAGACTCACAAGAGCTCGATTTTGTGTCGTGTGATAGCGGGCGAGCGCGTGATCGACGCAGGCGAGCGAGGGGGCAGGCGTGTAGAGGGGGGAGAGAAGTCGGAGAGTGGGCGGTTTCGTATCTTGCCGTCGTCTGGTCGTCGACTAAGGGTGTCATCAGAACGTGGGATTCGGGTGCCGTTTTTGAATTACTGCTCCCGCGGAACCAACGCTCTCGACGTAAATGATGGGATCGTCATAGATTCATATTTATACTCGAACGAAAGCCTCCATTTCCACCCAGAGCGGTTTTATACATTTCAATCCCAGTAGCTTTTTGTGGGTCATATCGAGAGCCCCCCACACGAGCTGAACTCGCGTGCGCCGCCCAGCGACGGGCCGCCTCTAGACAGCGAGGTACTGGCTGCCTCGCTGGCTTCAACCCGGGTCGTGTCGGCAGTTGGCAGCCAGTCCACGAATCGAGGACTGCTTGTGCATGCCAGTAAAAACATAGCCCGACCGAGGCTCTTTCTCAAACGTCGCAACCAAAACACAGCATTAATAATGCATTGGCAAGGACTTGCCAGCGGCAGCAAGCAATGAAATCAATGCACGAGGCATAGACGGCAGCGGGTATTGTCGCCCCTACACTACGTCCCCCGGCGGGGTCGAAAAAGCGTTTCCGACCCCCGTTTGGTTTTGGGTGTGCAAGTTGCTAGTGGTCGGTATGGTTGTATGTAATTTTCGTCACAGTACCGGAGAGGCGTATACCTTTCACGGGTTAAGTATAAATTTGGTAACATCACATCACACCCCTGGTGTAAATACGACATGTTATGTAATGTTTTGCGTGCTTGGTTGTACACGGCATGGTTAGTCCGGTGCAATACTGAGGTGTACTCGTAGCTCAGCGCGGTCTTACCGTTGCGCGACCTAGCCAGGCATTTCATGATGTTATTTATGTGAGTGTAGAAGCCTGTTCGCGATTGTTTCCGACAGTGGCGTACAGGGTATGTATGAATGCAGGTAGGCAGCCGAGGTGTTAATGGCAGCAGGCGCGGCGAGCGGTTGTTTTCCATGACGGTGTTTCGCTGCAAGCGTATACACGGGTGGGGAAGCGATACGAGCTCGTACTTGTAGCTCCTTTGTACCGATCACTTCAAGTAACTGCTGCAGTGGCCGTCAGTACGCAGCTGTGGCCTATAGGTCGATGCCCAGTAGAACTATAAGAGTATGATATGGAAGGCTCATGGGGGGGGGGTGTACTCATATCATGCACGGCCGTAGTCGAATGACCATAGACCCTCGCATCCCTACTATGCCGGGACGGAGCACGTCGGGTTTTCACCGACCAGGCAGACATTGCTAGCACCAAGCGCGAATCGCCGTCATGTATTGGGCGAGTCGCATGAAGGGTGAACTGCACCCTACAAAAACCGCTCGTAAGACGGACTTGCTTATGGATGACATCGACCAATGACTTGCTTTACTTTCTGGTGTGAGTTTTAGTGGAGGGGGGCGGTCATTCAAGGTATCAAAGAAGACTTTGGACGCGTCAAGGCCTCTCACCACCTTAATGTACTAGGTTTAGTGTAAGGGGCGGTCAGTCATGGGGTCAAATAAGACTTTGGACGCGTCAAGGCCTCTCTTGACGTTAGTACATCAGTAGTGGAGGGCCCGCGGTCAGTCAAGGGGTCAACACGCGGTCTCCTACATAGCATATTTGCTCACCGTCAACGTGAACCTCGCTATCTTCAGGGCATGCTGTTCCAACCACTGCTGTACCTATTGCACTGCTGTCTGTGTTTGCTGTTGTTCATATGCTTGTCTGGGACGTGACCTCTGCAGGCATCGCCGGATAACCGTCAGCTCTCGGCAGGGTATGCTAATGTATATACAATAATGCGATCTCTTAACATGTATGCTCACCATCGACGTGAACCTTGAGGCCCGAGCTGTGGGCGACCGCGGCCATCTCCGCCGTCCTCTCCGCGCTGATTGCCACCGCCCCGCAAGCGTTCTGCGTGTTTTCGAGGCACAGCAAGGAAGAACTGCGCACGGCGCCGACACCCGATCGAAGGGGGTTTTGGCGTCAAGAGCCAAGCACAAGAAATTAAAGAACGAAAGACGGAAAGAAATAGTGCAAGAAACAAAGAAATCATGAGATAAAGAAAGACTAAATGAAAGATAGAATGCAAGAAAGAAACAAAGAAACAAAGAAACAAAGACGAAACGTCTGAGGATAAAAAAAAGGTACGACTAGGACGACACCAGCGGGAGAACAACAGCAACATCAACAACAATAACAACAACAAGACACATGCTACGATAGAGGTACACCCTTTTTTTTCTGAGACTTTTCACTTTAGGAGCTCCATATCACACCCGAAAACTGTTTTTGGTTTTTGAGTAAACTGGAAGGGCAGCCCGATGAACAAGCCCATGGACCAGGCATTTAAAAGATAATATTGCTAAACAAGAAGGACATTCGGACGCTTTTGGGTTAACCCTTTGACTACCGCGAAAAATTATCCCACACTATTTCCAAGTAGGTTTGTCCCCAAAAACCGTTTCCGGCTCTAAAGGGGTTAAGGAGCCCCGTTATTCAGAAACAAAAAAGCCAAAACGTTTAACCTCTATCGTAGCATGCGTCAGTTGTACGTATGATGTATTGCGATATGCGCTACATGGTGTAAACGTAAAATAGTATCAGCAAGCCTGTGTTTTTTTATATACATGGTCTTACAGAGCGTGTACCTGTTTCATACCGTACAGCAACGTTTAGAACGTATTACTGGGAAGAAGGCAGTTTTATGAGAGATTATGTGCTGTATGGTTTAAACGTATGAATGTGAACTTGTAGACGTATCATACGTACGCAGGTACTGTGCGGATGGTGGTTGAGTGCGGTGACCAGAACAGGTGAAAGGTGAACAGAGCTCGACAGAAGCGAATGAACAAAGAACCACTACACTAGAGGCCAGGGGGTAGAAAAACAAAAAAACGGTAACCAAAAATCGGTTGAAAGCCAAGCATAACAGTAGCCATTATTAGCGGGTATACCCGGTACCCGGGTTATGTTTCCTCCAAAAACGGTTTGGATTTGCTTTTTCCCAATCGCGCCGCCTGTGGGGCGTGTTGTTGGCGTGATTCCAGACTACACCCGTCTCTCACTCAAAACAGACCGGGGTTTCTTCTCTTTCATATTGTTTCATCCCACTTACGATCGTATTAGTTTTTTCCTTCTATTCTCCATCATGTTGGTGGTAGCTGCTCAGATCTGGGGTCACAAAGCAGGCGCTTCTCTGGCCTTGCCACTAGGGTACGTTGCCAAGCATTTTAATCGTGAAAAGACTTCGGCATTTTCTTTCCTCGACGACTCGCGTCGAAGTGTATATACTTTTTTTTGGGTATTGCCCTGTTTGGCGCTAACCAAATACACTATCCGAGCCACAAAACCAAACCCGTCAAATAAAAAGACGCACAACGCCGAACATTTTCGCAAGCACCTTCATGTTTAACACCTGCTGGCCAACTCACCTACCTATGCTGTAGAAATAACCCAGTAAGCAATATCTTGAGTTGGCGGGAAGCAAGAGTTGAGCGCAGCGAACCAGGCGTTTGGCTGGAACAACCTCGTGGCCTTCTTCCCCGCCGCCAGTTCATATTTATTTTGAAAGGGAGGGCGCTCCCGAATTCTACAAAGACAACAGCTAACTCAACAAGTGTTCGTAGGTTACGACTAGTACGTGTTTATACCCAAAACAATGAAACATCAATACCACCCAGTGCCAAGGTTACCCTATATAGTTCAAAAAGCTCGTGCTGATGTGTACACGATGCTGATGGGATCTCTTCCTGATGACCGGGCAAGACACAGCCCAGGTCACCGTTATGGCTGGGATATCATTAGTACCATATCGTTTCCCACCCGGCTATGTGCAGCACGACGTTCACTGCAATCGCCCATAAATATTCCAAAACGAAAAAAGAAAACCGTAGGGGACCAAAGAAAAATGGCATCCTACGCAATGCGAGTTGTCTTCTGGGCCTACTCCCATCTCAACATCAGTCTATCCTACTTACTGTCCTTTCTCTTCCTTTCCTTCTCAATACGCACCCCTCTACATCTTACCAAAAAGCTTTATTCCGCGTCCAGTCTCTATCCCCACTTCATGGGAGTGGGCCTGTTATCCCTCCGCCCCCTGTTGCTTCTTACGTCCTGACCATTTGTAGCAGGCTTTCCTTCCACACCCCCTTCCTTGCCATCGAGCCTCCATACCTCCCCGTCAAGGCGCTTGCTGCCGGTTGGTCGATCAAGAAGCTAGTTTCTCCCCCGACGTGCCCAAGGCTTTCCACCGCGAAGGTGGCAAGTTTGTGTCTCTTTTCGTTTAAGCACGCATGTTCCGGACGAGCTTAGTGTTGGCGCTGGTGCGCCTCGGGGGTAGAGTCCGTTGATTCGCCATGGTCAGCGCCGCCTGCCCACAGGTGTACCGGTGCCTGCGGGCCTGCATGAGTGACATCCAATGGGGTAGACATGTCTGGAACATGCGGACTCGACACGTCCCGAAGACATCCTCTCCGGGCGCCGATGTCCATCAAGAGGCTACTGTCTGCCGTGAGGTGCTCCACGTTGTACTTGGTTAGGAGCCCCAAGCAGTTTCATCGTTAGGGACATCCCATGGAAGAGCGGCTGCTGCTGGGTCGCCTGCGCGCCGGCTCTAGGACACATATGTGCGTGCCGGGTGTCCACGTCGGCTGCATCGCGCAACAGGGGCACCTCCTTGCGACGTGTCCTTCCATCGACATAAAGCACCTTCTCATGCCGACCAACTCTGCCGCAGGGATGACACGGAGCGAGTCCGTTGGTCGCGCCCTAGGCATGTGGCTGTCTTCCAAATGGCGTGAATGAAATTTTTGGCGGTAACAGCATTTGAGAAACGTAAACCATTCGACTGGTGCTACGATAGGGGGGGGGGGGTACGTTTAAGCCCTTTTTTTCAGCCGATCAGAGTCACTCGGAGGAGTGACTTCCCTATTTGTTGGCAGTATTAGACTTCCATGCTTTTTTGGTTTCGCGATATGCACCAACTTGACATTGTTTGTTACGCTGAGCAGAAAAAAAAAACATTTACCTATTTTGAGAAAAGGTATTGGGTCACTCGCCGGAGTGGCCCAATAGCGGTAGTGAAACCTATCCTAGCACCAGTCATTCCAAGGTCACTGTTTTTCCACGCCATCTATCATGCGACACGTCCACTCGAACTGCTTCAAACGTAAGTATTTTTACCGGCCGGACTTTTGGAGGTTTCTCGAGCCTCTCCGCTGTGGACGTCTACTCCGATCACTGGTGTTTATAGTCCTGCGGCCCCTTTATACCCTGACCAGTCGTTTAGCGAGGTGGTCAGAGAGAGTTAGTTACCTTCAGCAGAGCGGCGAAACAGCTATTTCGAAGCACTGCTGTGAATCAACCTGATTTTGACCACCATTTTAGATGCCACCTTTGAGCATTTATGATCGATCGAGAAAAGACTTATTTTTCATTACAAAGTTCCTATTTTTTCAGTGCAAGACAGAATAGAAGCAAAACACGCACAACAACCGGGAAAAGTAGATTGGGTTTTCAACACACCCGCAGTAGTAGGGGCTTTCCAGTGAGCTACATGCAAATTGCCAATCGTTTCACCCTACATCCGTTCTGGCCCTTTTCGACATCACGTGGATCTTCGTTTCAGTTTCGGCGGGGGTGGGTACTATAATCCAGGTGTCCACGTGCGAGTCGTTAACTACAGTACGCAACAGCCGTTAAGAGTGTGGGTGTTAAGAATTAAAGCCTGAATTTTTTACGTTTACGACTAAGCGTTTGTTCTCAGCGAGGAACGCCACTCCAAATCCTTTACCAGGTATAGAATAGCCTTTAAGCGCCTACGCCCAACGTCGAGATCACAATAAGCTGCAAGCCTTAGCCAAAATAGGAGTTTCTTAACTGCTGTCGCGTACTACTGTATTCCCCGGCCGATTGCTTTGGGAGACCATTATTAAGACTACTCTGTGTGGTGACTGGAGCAGGGCAACACGGGGGAAGAATTGGGAACTCTTCGGCTGTACTCGTCAAATGTATCGCGGAATACACTTACTTCCAGTCGCTCGGCGTCCAACGAAAATAGGGTATACTGATCGTAGGAGCTTTGCATCCAACGGCTATAATACGCTATACGTGGGTGTCGTGAGGGAACAGACTCGTTTTATAAGCGCAGTATAGGCTACCACAAATAATCCTATCAAAAACGGTAATATTGGGTTGATCGTTTTTCAGGCGAGGAGCCTCGTCAGCCATGATAACATTTGGCCATAGCGCGCTAATACACTCGAGTCGTAGGACGGGCCTAACCGACTTACGGGTACGTCTCGCGTCTGAAGATTGGATGTATCATATACTATGTATCCCGCAGACTTGCTGGTGCGATCGCCTTGATGAGGGCGTGACCGAAGGCTGAAAGACTCGAAGAAAGTGGGGTATACGACGTTGGGACAGATCAGCAGCGGCGGCTCTATTGCGATTTTTTTATATCTTCTGCAACCGATTATGTAATATGATAAGATTTCATGAGGGTCAAATCGTCACAATATCACGCAGTTGGCGTGGAGCCTGTATATACCCCAGCACTCAGCTAGGGAGGGTTGTGACGAGCCATACCGGTTGTGCCTCAAACTTGTGGTAAAGCACAAAGTATGATAACTGAAACCTGTACTTTTACGGGGGGCCATAGTTAACAGGACCTACTGTAGACACAATAGGACCTACTGTAAACACCAACACCTACATATTTCCCTATTTTTGCTGTTCTACGCAACTATTGCGGGGGACCATAGCTAATAGGACCTGCTGTAGACACAATAGGACCTACTGTAGACACCAACATCTATATATCTCCCTGTTTTTGCTAACAATATTTGGTCCTATTAACTATGGTCCCCCGTAATAACACGCGCCGAATCAACGCGGAAAAATCAATTCGGCAGGAATTTACGACGAAATAACTAATCGGTAGGTACCGTTGGCCAACTGCGTAGACTTGAGTCGGCAAGTCGGCCGGCGAAGCCAGCTGATGGCCAGCCGATTGCCCGATTTCAGTCAGGCGCGAAGCTATTTTAATAGCCGAAATAAGCCCCTCCCCGGGCGAAGAGGAGGTCCCGCCCAAAAAGAGAAAAATGTATCCCGCATTCAACAACCCTTCCAGCAAGCATAAAAACCCAATAAGTCGGGTAGTCGGCACCTCAGGGAAACGACTACGAAACTATTAGTCCGACAAACAACTACTAGTTTGGTGACTTACTACGTCGTGCCGAGTAGAGCTGTGAGCCGGTACGTAGAGACTTCACTAAAAATAGTCGGTAGGTGCCGTTGGCCAACTAATTGGATTCAATCGGCAAGCCGGCTGGCTGTCTAGGCCCGAGGGGTCTCCGCCCAAAACAGAAAAAAAACGTATCTCGCATTCAACAATCCTTCACTCCTGTAAGTATGGCGAAACCCAATGAGTCGGATAGTCGGCACCTCAAGAAACGACCAACTATTCATCCGACTAACAACTAGTTGGCGACTAATAAGGTCGTGCCGACTCACAGCTCTAGGAATAATATACTCCTCTTGTACGAGGTACACTCATCATGCCGTCGCCCGCCTTCGTTGTTCCGGCTTTCAAGCCATCCTAAGGCAGCAGTTGTTTCCTACTGTTTCGAGGTTGATCCTCCAACAACGATGATCTTGTCTACACACATACTTGGCAAATAGTTTGAAGCGTTGTTTATTGCTGCTGTAGGCTGCACGCTCCACGCTACCAAGCGAGCACACCCGCAAAAAATATCAAGACAAAAACTGAAAGCACTTGTATAAGTAGCTGCCTTATGTAATCGCCGCCAACAGAGCAATCGTGGCACAGGGCTGTCATCGCGCAACAATGCACAACCAAATTTGCTATTTTATACGACGCGGACGATCGGGTACCCGTTCATGCCGGGTATGTAATCGCGCCAGAGCAATAATCGTGGCACAGGGCTGTCATCGCGCAATCATGCACAACCAAATTTGCTATTTTATGCGACGCGGACGATCGGGTACCCGTTCATACCGGGTACCCGAGTACGCGGGTACCCGGGCTGTACCCTCGGTCCAGGGTACCCGTTCATACCGGGTACCCGAGTACGCGGGTACCCGGACTGTACCCTCGGCCCAGAGCGGAAATCGCGCTGGCATACACCAAGCACCACCCGACGGCACCAGCCTCACAATACCCGTACAGTACGAGTCAAACAAAATTAGAATCGGCGACAAAACAGGGAAACCTAGCTATAGTTATCGAGAAGGCAAGAGGCAATCAAACGTACCACCCACGGTGGTGTATGGTGAGGGATGTCGACCCGGGGACGCGGAAATAACCGGGTGTACCTGGGAACCCGGGTAGCCAGTTCCAAATACGCGGGGGGTATTGACTAGGTCCTCTCTACCCATGCCCGAACGGGTAGTGACAGGTCCGGGCATTGCTCACCGGGTACCCGGGTAGTAAACCAACCGGGTACACCTCTACAGCTTGCTGTACCGTCATAAATATGTTCCTGGTACCGGTATGTCACAGAGTCATATATTAGATATAACTTATTATGTGGTCACGAGACAGAGAAACACAAAATCATCGAAATGGACTCCACGTCCAGGCAAGCAAATGAGGTGCCAACAACGTGTCAACGTACCGGGTACGAAAACACAACAGACAGAAACAAGCCGAACAAGAAAATAATACCTACCAGTACCTGGTACGTATATACCAGGTACGAAAAAAACAAACAGAACCGAACGAAAGGCCCAAGGAGCCAAGGAGATCGAGGGTAGCTATATATAATATTTTACCATCCCAATCAGACCCAAACAACAATTGGCTAGCGTTAGTCTCTTGATCTCGTAAATAGTGTGTGACAACCATTTTTTCTGTAGTAAGTGGTAATAAGCTGAGTCCACCGGAGATCAACAGAACGCAAGAAGAACACATACATACATATTATATGTGCGTATAATACGTTCTGGAGAAAAGAACAGAGGAAGGAAAAAGGAAACGAGGAAACAACTACCTGGTATATACGTACGTACTACGAATACGAATATACGTTCTAGGGCGAAGAATCAGCACGGACACTGGGTGTGCTATACGTAGCCTATATTGTTGTTGTTGTTGTTCTCACATTAACTCAACATCTAGAGTCCGTGGTCACACAAAGGTGCTGGAGCCCTAGGA
>JAYJME010001738.1:4996-15451 GCA_036873775.1 Costaria costata
TCTTTGTTTTGGGTGTTTGCGCCCCCCCCCCCTCCTGGATTTGGAGGAAATCGACTCTGAAATTCGTCAGAGATTTGAAGGCGGTGGGTTATACACCGTCGTAAGCGCTAGGGGCGATTGCCGCTATGACGCCCGTGCGACTGGCTCGTACCCGCATCATAGAGGGACCACTACGGTATTACGTACTCGGTCACGACTGTTTTTCTTTTGTGTGCTCCCCCAACACAAAACGTGAAAACAAACCGCAGGATCGTCTGTTGTTCCCCGAAAGAATGTTGAGGTCGTGCTTGTGTCAACAGGTCTCCACGCCCAACGTCCTCGTGGGTGTCGGGATACGATTCCACCAGAATCGTTGCCCTCTTGGTCATGCAGCCAGTACCAGTCGTATACCTGGTACGTGATACGTCGCTCGAAATAGAACAATTCGCAATACCGGCTGGATCAGAAACTAATGAGGATTAGGAGGGAGGGAGGGGGGGGTCGTAGTTGATAGGACAGGGAACTTAGACGTGTGTAAGAAGCCCGGCACTCGCCTCGGGAACCCGAGCCTCGTTGCGATTTTCCCCTGGTAGGAGACTCCCTCACGAAAGGCGACGGACCGACTTGGTCGCCTGTTAGTCGCGTCGGCATGGCGTTGGCTGAACTTGGAATGGATGAATATTGCGCCATTTTTACATGGTTGTAAGATAGGCATGTTACCAAGCTCGTCTGCAAGACCAGTGTCAGTCCCCTGCAGTCCGTCTTGCCTATCCCGCCGAGGTGTGTTCGCTGACGATTATCTAATCGAAAGCGCCGTTATAGCCAAGCGTTAACCGATGAAAATGTAACACTCACGTTACTCATAGCTCTGCGGGGAGCATACTAACAGCCAGAACGCTGTCACTATTGCGGCCAAAGCCCGGCCACGATGGCCCGCAAGTTGGTCGCGGCCGGGACGGGTAGGTCAGGACAACCGCTCAGCTAACCAACCAGTCGATCAAAATAACAGTTTGTTGAACCAACCAACTGATCGACCCACTAACCAGCGAATCGATAAAATCAGCCAACAAACTAACCAACAACTCAGTAAATCGATCAACCCATTAATTAATCACGCACTGGATGGGCAGACGGAGGTGACCGCGGCGTGGAAACAATTATGGCATTCAGTACGTCGTGGATACCAAGATATAGCTGTGGTGTCCTCAACAATAGTCTTCGAAGTAGATACGAACGTAGTCGCTTCTTTTATTGATTGTCTCGTTTGCTCCCGCTGCTGTGACCCCGAGCAGGTACTGGAAACCCTGAAAACGTCGCTTACGACCGGCAGCTACCATCACCAAGACAACGACTAGACCACCTACTCGGCTGCTGAAATACCACATATCCAATGAACGACAGCGTTCCGGCGAACTCACCAGTACGAAATGTATCATCACCATGCGGGGATCCTTGTATGATAACAGGAGCGAGCATGCAGCGCACACTGTAGTTTTTCAACACAGTGACGAATGCCGCCTATAGGTTTCAGTGGTGCTCGGTCGCGCCACAGAGTCGGTGGCTTCGTGGGCCTAGAAATAACGACTAGAGCACCAAGTTGGTTGCTGAACTATAATATACATGTGCAATGAACGACAGCGTTCCATCGAACGCACCAGTCCGATATGGATCATCACCATGCAGGGGTTCTTGTATGATAACGGGAGCGAGCGTGCACCGCACACTGTAGTTTCAACACAGTGACGAATGCCGCATAGAGGTTTCGGTGGTGCTCCGGCGCGCCGCGACGTCGGTGGGTTTGTGGGCGTAAAAAAAATATAATGATAGCCCAGCGACGAAACCTGGTTCTCTCTCTCCCAGAGTGTTAGAGATTGAACATGTACGGTGTGCCGGGGGCTGGTGTATTGGTGAAAATGTCGTTATAGACGTGTAGCGGTAGCTCTCTTGCTCGTAGCGGTGAAGTCAACGAACCACCCCCCCCCCTACCGCTACGTGGCGGTAGCTCTCCTGTTCAACGCGGTAAAGTCAACGAATCATCTCCGCAGGATACCCGGCACACACCCAGGCCTATGGTGTCTTTAGTTTCAACCATCGAATTGTACTTTTTGGTGTCTATTTGCACTATCAATACGTCTATATGTGTGAAAGGCTTTTGTTTTGCGGAATCCAAAAGATTTTCTCCTTCGGCAGCGGGTTTGAAAGGTCTACTGTATAGTACTTGCAGACTGCCTGACACGCAGTACCTTATATATGCCCGTAATCTACGGGGGTATGATGGACGTGGGAGGACTATAGGAGAGTTAAGTACTGGGAAATGGGAGCTTATTATTAGGTGGATATATTAAGGCGGTGTGATGTCACGATATCAGTCAGCTCCGTAGAAGCATGCCTGCTATGGTAATTTATTGGTTTGGGTCGATCCCGATAGGAAACATTCCTTTATAACCTACTTGGTAATATTAAGTTTCTTCTACGTCTTCTGCCTTGGCTATGGGCTATATTAATAGTCGTTCGCGTGATCCCGTGCCCATGGCCTGATGCACCGGCCCTCATGAGCCTGCCTACCCAGGCACTAGAGCGATCGATTATGCTAGCATGAATAGCAAGGTCATGCATAGGGGCTCGGCTCATCTCGCAGAAAGGGAGAGAGTGCCTCGGAGAGGTACGATGTAGAGAAGACGCGAAGCAAAGTCTTATATTATCGACGTATCGGGACAATAGGCGAGGTGTGTGGCACCTCTTCTTCATCGACCCTTCTAGGTTTATGCACAAATAATTCACTGGCCCTATTGCCCATCGCAACCTCTCCATTGGCCTCACCCTGGCCACCAGAATGTTCCCAGAGTAGTTCCGATGAAATTCATCTTATATCCAACGAATATATTTATTCAGCTTCGTGCCTCACACAACCTCTCCCCATATCTGATACTATGGGTACTACAGCCGCAGTGCCACAGTCGACGTCCTAGCGGGCAACGTTTCCTGGAGGGCCTGTACACATCGACTTCTCCAGGCCGAAATAAGCTCCCATTGGCGGCTCGGAGCAGCATCTGGAGTACGTTCAAGGACCGCCACGAGGCCTGCACATGGAAGTTTCCGAGTTGGTTCGAAGCGTCAAGCTCGAGAAGGTCAACAACGTTCACTCTGCCAGTATACGTCCCGTGTTGCTAGAAGCCATCCTATGGAATGCATGAACCTCTCTGCGGCCACGGCGAACGCCGCAATGAAATCGCCGCATGAGACGTACTTCGGTTCCCCACCAGAGCTGAAGCTTCTTGCTTTCGTTTAGCCCAAGTACATGCGGGTGATGCACGACTAGAAATTCCAGCTGCAGGCCGTGGCATGAAATTATTTAATGGCGGTTACAATCGCCCCTCTAAATGGCTCGAGGTATTTAAGGCGTCCACTGGTGTGATATGCTACTCACTTGAGGTGACGGGGGCTCACTCTCGAGCCCCGCTAGTAAAGACGCCGCAGCCTACGTGTGAGGGGGGTCTATTTCGTCCGATGCTCCGCCGACGCCACCGGAACAGCCGGAATCATGGTAAATGTCACTGTATGCCGCGCCATCGTGTGTTGCATTGCCTCGTACCGCGTTGCCGCCGCCGCCGCCTTCACCGCCAGTTGGGTGTACACCATCACTTCCACCGTCGCCGCCTTTAGCGCCTGTTGGGTGTCCTCCGCTGCCGCCGCAGCTGCCGCCTGCCGAATCTTCGCCAGCTGCGTCGTTACCTTGAGTGACGCCGATACCACAACATGTTGTTCGGGAGGTTGGACATCATGGGCAGTTGCGGATGCCGGAGCGTACGAGAGGCCAAAGCAGGGCTCTCCGCGAGAAAAAAGGCCTGAAGCCGGATGAGTCGGAGCAGGCCCTCAGTCACTACCTTGGGTAGTCTGCCGACGATGGGACGAACTGCATTCGTGTCGATGACGGTAGATCATGAGGTCATCGAAGAGACCCTTCGACGACACCACCAACCTACACGACTACCACGGGAGTGACCTCCAGATGCCCGCGAGTAATGCTGGGGGTGCTATGGTGTCAGGGAAAGCCCTGGTCTGGTGCAAGTTTACTTCGCGGGAGGTTCTTCGTCTTCTGGATGCGGATGCCCTCGCGGCGGTGGAGAAACAACAGTCAGTGGACAATGTCATCGACTAGAAGTGTGGGGCTTTTGATTTGAAGAATGACGATCTTGGACACATCGTCAAGTACATAGAGAGGCTAGTGGCGCGGCGACTTAAACAGCATGAGGAAATTGACTTGAGCGAGGCTTTTCCCCCCAACGATCTCTGGTTCTTGTGTACACTACTTGTTGACTGCGACTTCGTAGATTGTTTAGTTTGATTTGTGTCATTTTGATGTACAGCAGGCGTTTGTTCAGTCCAGCTAGAACGAGGATGTCATAGCGCGAATGCCACAAGGCTGTGAGAGTTTGTCTGGTAAGGTGGTTCGATTAAATAAGAGTCTGTATGACTTGGAGAAGGCGTCGAGATCGTGGCACCCTCGCTTGACTGCTTGCTTGACGAAACTAGGCTTCCAGCAGGGCCTTGCGGATGCCTGTGTTTTTTTCTCCGGTGGAGAAGAGGCTTGTTGTTATTACTGAGGGAGGCCATGTAAAGGATACCTGGTGTGCTTCCTGTCGGACGCAAGAAGAGTAGATGTGGTCATGTCTGCGAAACCTAGGGCCGGTTGGTACCTGTGAGTAACGTAAACGAACGGTGTTGGTAAGGTGGTGGCCAATCCTCCAGGAACCGGCCGAACGGCTTTCTGGAGAGTTCGCAGAACGCGTTCGCCCATTCGCTAGAGGAGAAGTTTCGTGTAGTTGACGAGAAGAGCATTCCGATGCCTGTTGCAATATAGCTTAAGGAATTCAGTTAAGATGAACGGGTGAGGACCTAGCCTTTTTTGTGAGTTGATCGTTGACCTAATTTGACCTGCTACCCAAAGACGGCGAGACATTGCGAACGCAGTACTGGACGCGTGCTACGATAGAAGTTGGACTTTTTGGCAATTTTTGTTTCTGAACAACGGGGCTCCTTAACCCAATATCGTCGGGGGGCCCTTCTTGTTTTGCTAAATGATGTTTGCATACCTCTATTAGGTCGTGGCTTTGTTAATCAGGTTGCACTTTCAGTTTACTCGAAATCAGTATTTGTTTGGGTGAAGTACAGAGTTCTTAAAGTGAGTAGGCCTCAGAAAACAACATCATGGAACAACGCCTCTATCGTAGCATGTGTTGCCGGCGGTAGCAAGGTATTGCAGTCGGCCTAGAGAGATTCACTGGAAGACGGCACTACTAGGTATTTGATCGTGTGTTTAGGGCACGAGTGGGTACGGTAAATTCCTTTCCAGAGAGGTTTGATGGAGGGGTTGCTGATGCAGGTGTTTGCCGATGCAGTCTACGCGAGCAAGGCAACTGTTAGGAGATCGGTTTAGGGGGGGGAGTGATCGTGTGTGGGGGTGCTTGTGTGTGCTGTATTTCTAGCACTCATAAGTGTGCTCCGCTTCCCACTACATAAACAGTGTTCGTGGCGATGGCGGATTCCATGAAAGGGAGTTCGTTTTCTGCAGCAGGTTTGGTGTTTTATGTTGCCGGGAGTGGGGACACTGTGTGACCAATATGAACTCAAAGTAGATCGATGTACGCCATCACACTTCCTGAAGGAGCTGGTCGCAAAGGGGACGATCTCCATTACGCCCGTGCGGTCGGCATGACAACATGCTGATTTCTTCACCAAACCGTTCAGCGTGGAGGCGACCCAGTTCCATTGAAACTTTGTTGTGAATACGGGGTGGTTGTGGTCTTGATTTGGCTGAAACGGAGGAGAAGGTTAACGTTGACTCGAAATGGATGGATATAGGTCTGAAGTGAAGGATCATATCTTGGTTGGGGAAGGTTTTAGGGTAAAAGATAACATACTAATTGTACGAGGCAATTGGTATCACGTCAGAGTGAGATGGGTTGACGGGACAGACGGATAATCCGAAAATGTTGGCATAAACGTGAAAGAAGATGATGTGTTGCTTTGCGACTTTTGGCGTTCATTTACGAGGCATATTTTCTTGTTTTGGGCGGTTGGAAGATTGTGTTGGTATTGGATAAAACGATAGCCGTTTTAACTGGCAATGGTGACGATATATGGATATTCTTGAAGATAGGTTTTCAACGGGGAGGCTGTTGCAGTTCATTAATGTTGGATATATTTTGGTTATTTCATGTTTTGGTGGTTACAAGGGTTACCACGTGGTTTTTCCCTTCTATATGAGAAATGGTTATACTATGCCGTGCACCCGGCAGGGGGGCTGTTGAGTATGCTCTGAGTACTGCCGTCAGCTATGGCACGGTCGTGTGCGGTGGGATACGTATAGATGGAAGGCTTGCTTATTGCGGGGATTTACATACATTATGTAACTGTTACGACGACCTCTGACCGACGCCCGACGTGGATTCGTGGTCACTCCGCCGAGATAATACCAGCCCGAGAGTCCAACCATGATCATGACTGCCGTTTACGTACGTCGATTAACCTGCCTACGACTTGTCACGCTCCACAGTATCGATTAAAGAGCCTTTGCGTTAGACGATATTATCATGCTTCGTTTTTAGTAGTAGTCTGGACCACACCCTGTTACTTTTACGTTTTGAAGTACAGAACGAGCAATTGTCTTGCGTCACCCCCGTCTGCACTGATGCAAATATTACCTACAGGACGGCAACATATGACTCCGTCTGTGTTCATTTTTGGATATACCAGAAACGGAAACGCAAGTTTTTATTGTCTTCGTTGTGTACAGCCCCTAGGACGCCCCTCCGAAGGGGAAACTTGAAACTTCTTGGAAAATTATAGACGAACAAGTTTATGGGAACGTTTATTTTTAGGTTCTCGGAACTGATTTCTAGACCAAAGGTTATGTTCGTTGTGCTCGGCTGGACAGTAAACAACACCAATACACTCCTCAAGATCCATCCGGTAGACTCTCGAGCACTTACTGAGGCACTTCTCCGTTTTTCTAGGATCCCAGTTTGAATTTTGGTGCACCCAATCAGTTTTCTCCGCTCAGATTTATGATTGTTTGTCAGAACTTGGGCCACAAATAATGGACCTTCGGTGATTTCTGGTAAACGACCACCAAGCCCTGAAGCAGAGCAAACGGCGGAGGACGGACACCGGAGGGATAGGAGGAGGGCATTCAACGGGTAGTCGAGTTGGTGGGAGGGGGTGATCGGAGCTAGAAGGGGGGCAGGGGGAATAGACAGACAGCCGAGTGAGAATACAACAGAAGCAAACCGGAAGGCAGGAGAAGGGGGAGGTCGATGGGGTGAGGCTGACGGGCGCGTATATAGACAGTGAAACAGACCCTGGCGGTTTCACCCGGGAGTCGGAGCCGTCCTGATGGATGCAGACGATAGACATGACCGTGGTCTCGTGGGTGGTGATCAGGGCACACGGTGGCTTGCTGCCGTTGGTATCCGGTGAAGGCGCGGGCGATGCCATCGCTGTGCGCGGAGCGATTCTTCATGAACAGAAAAGAGGAGGCGGGTCTGACCCGTTTCTCCGATCTTGACGTCACAATAGGAGGACTCTATCGGGGAAGCGGAGGGGCGAGAGTGGGACGTCGCTGCCAGAACAGGTGGGGGTGACTTCGAAATTGGCAACGCCCGCAACAGACGACCGAACGCGAATAGGACGGCGAGGGCTATACCGGGTAGAGACTCGCAGGGTTGCCCTTCGATGACATGCACATAGGAACACGCCACTTCTATGTGGCGCGCAAGAGAGTAGTGGAGACGGAGGTACTGGAGGAGGAATTCATGAAGCGGTTCAATGCGGTCCTGGTAGCGTTGGCGCAAGAGGTGCGAGTGAACGGCATGACGTTATACCGAATCAGAGAAGGATGGCCGACGGGGAGGGAGGCCAAGCTGCTATTGTGCATCCGTCATTTAAGGGTACGGAGAAGCGCCTTGAGTTGGCGCCGCTGCACATCAGGAGCGAGCACGGGTGGAGGAGGGCGGAAGGGGGGGGGCTATTGATATGCACTTGGCTTTGAAAACTGATACCAGTATTGAAAACTTCCTAGCAATCTGGATGGTCCGGTCGAAGTCCCCAAGGTGACAGGCCTTCAGCCTTCTCCTCTTCCTTCTTCAGGTGAAGGCGCACAACGCAAAAATGAATCAGACATCAACCGAAAAAGAACCGACAAAAAGCGAAACTACACCAAACCGAACCGAATACTAACCGAAAATGGACCAGAACTGTGGACCAAACTAAAGCGACCATTGACCACGAACCAAAATCTGGCACGCCCCAACCCAAGTCTGACTTGCCCTGTCCCGACCCGACCCGACCCGACCGAACCTGAACAGATGCCCAAGGCATCGAACACGATCCGAATTGAATCAAAAACTAAACCAGACTGAACCGAATATGAGCCAGAAATGGACCAGAAGTGGACCAAACTGGGGCAACATTAACCACGAACCAAATCTGAAACGCCCCAACCCAAATATGGCTCGTCCTGTCCTGTCCCGACCCGACCCGACCCGACCCGAAATGAACAAAAACTAGACCAGACTGAACCGAATGAATAGGAGCCAGGAATGGACCTGAACTGGACCGAAGAGACTGAAACAACCTTTCACCATGATCCAAATCTGACCTCTGTGTCAACTCACATCTAACTCTTCCTGACCCGACCCGACCCGACCCGACCCGACCCGACCCGACCCGACCCGACCCGACCCGACCCGGCCCGACCCGACCGAAAAATGGAACACAGATGCCGAACGGCATTCTGACGGCGGAGCAGCTTAGGTACATGTCCGACTGCGTCGCAAAGTACGACCCCTCCGTTGGCGTGCTGGACATCACGACGCGCATGGCGCTGCAGCTCCGGGGGGTGACCCTCGAGGACTCGTCCGATATCATCAACAAGCTCTACGACCTCGGCCTCACCTCCCTCATGACGTGAGTGCTTGGGGTTATAGACGGAGATCGTGACAGGTTGGAAACTGTTCCCCGATCCCCTACTAGAGGGACGGCCTCATCCAGAGCAGTCTTTTGATGTTTCAGAGGAATCATTCAACGAGCGTTTTCTTCTTCTTCGAACGAAGAAAGGAACAAGACAATGAGTTGAGGCTTATGCTACTACGAGGGACCTATAGTTAATAGGACCTACTGTAGACACAATAGTACCTACTGTAGACACCAAAACCTATGTATTTCCCTATGTTTGCTAACTATATGTGGTCCATAGTTAGTAGGACCTGCCGTGGACACAATATAACCTACTGTACACAACCAAAACCTGTACATTGCCCTAATTTTGCTAGCAATATTTGGTCCTCTTTACTATGGTCCCCCTTAATAGTTGGGTTAGGTTTTTCTCAAAGTGACATTTTTGTACTACCAGTAAATATCATCAACAAGCTCCTCTACGGCCTGGCCTCGGGTGTATCTCCCTCGTGACGTGAGCAGTTGAGTTAGTTGGGGTTTTTTTAATCTCAAGTGGCAATGTTTTTTTTTTTTTTTTTTTTCTTCATGAAGTATAAGCTTTTTGTTTGTTACGTGCCATAGTTTGTCACTCAAAAGTTGGGTTCTTTGTGTTTGTGCTTTGTTTCTGTTGTGTTGTGTCGTCTTGTGTTGTTGGATTGTTTTGTGTTGTTGGTTTTGTTTCTGTATGTGTGTGTGTTTTTTTTATTAATAGTTTTTGTACGGCTCGTCTACCTCTCCTATTGTAGGAGGCGTGCAGAATGGAGGGGAAATGGGAGGCGGGCCCGTCAAGAGCGGGTTTCGAGGTAGCAGAGGCAGCAGGGGTTAGGAGACGGGCCGTCAAGAGCGGGTGTCGAGGTAGCAGAGGTAGCAGGGGTTAAAACCATTTTACTACCGCGAGCAGTATCGAAGTCCATTGGCAACTACTTCCCCCCTCACCCATGGGTTCAATGAAATGTAAGGGGCGGCGGTAAGTGAAGTTGAGAGCTTTTTAACGCCTACCTTCCTTGCTCGTCTGCTGCCATGGCCGGCGCCCCCCCTCCTCTCTAGACGTAAGAAATGGCTTTGAAGTAACGCTAGTGTAAGCAACCAGTGTGAGCAACATGAAAGCGCGACGTTTCAGGGATATTGAAACCCGCCCTCCCCCTGCCCCTGTTCCTGCTTGTTATTCGATAAGCAGCGATGTAAGGAGGCGTTTCCATTTATGTGAGCGTTACATCTTGTAAGCGTTACGTGTTGGGGTGTGCGGCGCGGTCCCATTACGCCGCCGGCGCCCGTTCTCCTAGGAGTTGTGGTGTAGGAGATGGAGGAGCGGGGGGGGACGGGGGGGGGGGGTGTACTCAACTCGTGCATGGCCGTAGTCGTATGACCATAGACCGTCGCATCCCTACTACACCGTGACGGAGCGCGTTTGGTTTTCACCGACTAGGCAGACACTGTTTGCACCAAGCGCGAAGCGCCGTGAGGGAAGAGGGAGGGGGGGCG
>JAYJME010001739.1:0-15446 GCA_036873775.1 Costaria costata
ATTTTAAAAAGGTTAAACGTACGTACTCGTTATATTCTGTTACGTAGTGTCGTATTTGCACGCAAGATTCAATCTACTACTTACTACTATTAATACTGTACCGTGCTGGCCTACGTGTATTGTTTTTCGTTTCATTCGTTTCATCATTGCATTTATTATCTCCACCCCTCTGTTTTCTCTCTCTCCTACATAGTCGTAACTCAGATCCGGGGTCACAAAGCAGGCTCTTCTCCCTCCTCCACAGGAGTAGTACGGTTCTTGCCTTGCATGTTTATCACGACAAGACTTGATCCCTTTCTTACCTCGTCGACTGGCGCCGAATTGTGCCTACCCGCGTGGGTATATGCGCTCTCGACAGATACTACTGCGGTTGTTGGTGTCATTTGAGAATGAAAATCTCCATACGGAGAACCGAATCCCTAACATCAACTCTTCTAGCAGTCTTCGTGGTTGAATGCTAGCCCACAGGGGCGACCCGTGTATACCTGATTCACTCGTACTCGTACTCGTACACTCTTGTGCGGTTCGTGCGCACTCGGGGCTCGGGACATAAGCTGCGGGTTTAATTTGTTCAATTTGACAGCCCGGATCGAGCTCGCGATCACTCAATACTTTCAACGACATTCGTTCGTGCATACACATCCGTTGTATTATTTTTACCAATCACATCATTAATAAAAATGAAGATTCAGCCAGAGTTATTTTAAAAAATAATAATGCTGTATACAACAGACAGACATGATGGCATGACGACCACATGATACACTGCAATATTATTCCATACTCGTATAATATGTGTGAGCGTACGTACTCAACTTGTAGTTTAAGTATCCATTTCTCCGAGAATGTTGCTGCTATTCTTGCTCTTCTTTTTGTCGAAAAGCTTGGGCGATTCAGAAGCGATGGCCGATAGAGGGTGGGCTTGCTCGGGGTCGAGCTTGCTGTTGTTGTGAGAAAACCCATCGAAAGGGAACAGCATAAGCGTTGTCGTTGTAGCTTTTTCACACTCCCCATTCCGAATACAGGAGAACTCATAGCTGAAGTAATGAAAAATATTGAAACTGGAAAGCTGCACACTGCAGCAACTGCTTTACGGACTATACACACAAACCCGGCGCACGACGCAATAAATGCTGAAAAAGTTCCAGCTAAAGATTCTGCCGAGACGAGTTGCCACTACTAACTTCACGCTCAATTGACTCGGGGCGCTCGCGTGTCCAAGATAAGTTAGCCACCGAATAGGGTACGGCCAGGGGTTAGGAGTCGACGGTCGAAGGCCACGGTCGAGAAGGTCAAGGCAACGCCGAGCAATCGAGTTCGACGTTTCCAATACTAAGCGGGGTACGAAAAACAATCGCTTGCCGATCGCTGGCCTCTCGTGGAGCGGTGGTCATTATATATATACTTCGTATATGTCTAAGTATAGCATAGCACCCAATGAATACTACTCACGCCTCCTTACGTGTGCTCGGTTGAACATATACCAGTGGCAAAGGGGGACAGGAGGACAGGGGCGGGGGGGCGGGGGGAAAACGACAACAACCTCATAAAGGTCACATTTCGGTCGTACAAAACCTTACACCATAATACCCGGTAGCATGCAGTCACCAAATAGTATACAAGCAGGACGCTTCGTTATGACACCTGCATACCCCGAATGCCGAATGCAGTAACAACGAGGCCGAACATTACTCCCGCCAAAACGCAATAAGTTCGAAGGCCCAACACTTGTTGCTGAGAACACGTGTTGCTGGTGTATTTCTGTGATTCCACAAAATAAAACAAGAATGATGGTCGTCAGTCCATACGCTCTATACGGACTGATGTCAAAATATATGAAACTCCATCCAGGAATTGCCAGATATCTTGTCAAATACAACTGCGGTAGTATATATATATAGATTGGCAGTAGTCCAGACATGTACTTTTCCGTTGGCCAAATAACACCCATAATCAAACGTCCTAAGGTAGGCCTCCCTGCACCAAGAACCAAGACACGCAGACCTGGCCTAATACTCCTCCGTACTACAAAGCCTATAGCATCCACACCGAGCCGGGCGGTTATCAGTGCTCCTCATCGTTCAGAGTTTAGTTCCAACCCTGTGCGTATATATATGATGTCATCCATCCCAATTATCTAATTAGGGATAGACACTGGCTGAATTAGTCAGTATCGACTATACTGGCAAAAAACTCAATCGGTACACAGGATTGCAGCAGTATACTGGCAAGCGAGTAACTCCTAACGAAGGTCGGCCAATCGCCCCTCCCCCCCCTCCCCGGCTGGTGAGGGGGGCCCGCTGGAGGTGCCGAAAAACTTAATACGCGTTTTCGCTTACTTTGCCATCATAATCGAAGCTTAAAACTGCATTGGCCGAGGGTGGTGGAGGCTGGCGGTCGACCCAAAAAAATTAGGCTTTCAAACATAAATGCATGCAACATGGCGGGATGATGAGACGATCTTCACGTTGTTGGTTTTCGCGCAAGTTCACATCATACGTTGCTCTGATATATAATACAATACCCGGTACAATACCCGGTATTAGGTAAGGTTTGCTCCATCGCTCCATATCCTTGGGGTCTCACAAGGTAGTAGGCAGGCTGTCACCAGCAACCGAAACTCATGAAATACAAAGAAAAAACAAACGAAACGAAAAGCAACCCCAAAAATCGAACGAACGCGACCTTTGTAACAAACGTTTGCCCGCCAGAGTTGCTCTTGCTCCAAGCACAGCTTGTTGCGGATCGCATAGAATGATTGGAGTTGCACCTGACCGTATGTTTGGAACTACGTCCAGACGTACGGGTAGGTTCCGGAGGGTTTCACTTTCTTGTTCTTAGCCGCCTTCAGCCTTGCCTCCTTGTCGGCGCGCAGTTTTATAATCGAGATTTAAATCACATCTATCTACGGGAACATGTAAGAACCACTCCCGTATTCCAGGTCTTGCACTTCGGGTTGGAGATAGGGTCAAGGTTGGGTTTAGTGGTAGGGTTAGGGCTAGTTGCCTGTCTTAAGGGCTGCGAGAGTTGCAGCGACGGGATTTGACGTGATATCCGCCTATTTGCTTTAGGGTTTACTCACCACCACTGAAGACACTGCTGCAAGACTCAGCTGTCGTCGCAAGTTGGTTTGTGAGAGTTGGTTGGTGTGCTGGGGAGGATGGATGCGGCGGGGAAATGCGAAACCCAAGGCCTATAATCCGGGGATGGGTTTTAAATGCCCCCGTTGTCGTATTTTTAAATATAACGCTGCGCAGTCGTCGTGATTCTAAAATCCCCTCTCCTCTCTCCTCTTCTCTCCCGAAACGCATGTGGTGGATTTCGGTACTGTTATATGGCGTGTTTCTTGGGCGTACGTAAAATAAACTACTGGCGAATATACTGGCCGGGTCAACCAGTAGATTAATACTGCCAGTAGATTACTACTGTCGGTATATACTGTTACCAGTGCCCAGCGCTATACAATACTGTACCGCGTTCCAGCGTTCACAACTGGTTCACTGGTTCATCAGAGTCCATGGAGATGTGTGGGGAAAATTGTTGACCGATCATTATCTAAAGTACTTGTTCATATTTCATATTTTTCGATAGATTAATGAATCATTTATTGTAAGCGTTATATATTACTATACGCACCATGCCGAATAGCACGGCAATGCTATAGCTACGACAGACAACCGGGTGAGCACAAACAGCAAATGAGGGGGGGGAGGGGGGGGGCAGGTAGACAATTCTGACTTACGAGACACTGCTGCTGCTTTTACTTTTTCAGCTCCAAATCCAAAAAGCTACCTGGTGCCTTGTACCTGGTACATATCGTCGTCTTTATAATATACAAGTATGATACGTATATTGATCGTCAGTGCTCCACGAGCACCAACAACAACAACAGCAAAAACAAACACAAGAAAAAACAAAAAAAAACAAACACCACCTGTCGTCATGCTGCAGGCTTGTGATACTTCGTGCTGCAGACTGATGACTTACCACTTCTCTTTCATGCGTGATCGCTTTGTCCGAGTCGTGGGGCGTATGCTTGGCACCGAGCCCTAGCTGACCACACGTGTTCCTCTTGTCTTCCCCCTTCCCCTCCGCACTCTCCTCCTCGCAGTGAACGCTCGCGCACCAACGTCGTTTCCTCGACGCCCTTGTCGTCGAGATCTCCTTCCCCTCCTGAAACACGTATCGTAACAGCAGTAGTGTCTCGAATGCTTCGAGGGGTACTCGAACCGTTCACTTTCTTACCCGGTTTGGGCGGCAGCTTCGGGTACAGGCGGTTGATCTTATCATCACCTCCGCTTCCTCCACCGCCTGGCGGAGTCTCGCGCGCTGCTGCGCCCTCTCTGACGCTTGGGTGAACCCTTCCCACCTTGACAAAATGTCGGTTCGGAGGAGCATCTCGCTATGCCTCATCGGGCGACTGCTTCGTCTGCATCGCCCCCAAGATATACTCCGGCCTCAGAGCACGCTGCTCCATCTCACCGGGCGAATGCTTGGTCTGCATCTCTCGCGTGATGTAATCAGATATCTCGTCTTGGAGTGTCTCCTGCTCTTGCACGCGTGGGGCATCTCTTCCCGCCCGTGCAAGCCTTTTGCCCCTCGGGGCGACGCCTTCGGCGCAACCGTTTTTGTTTCCGCTGTTGCGGCTGCTTTGCTCTCCTCGAGCACCCCGTCGGCCACCATCGCGATCTCCGCCGCAATCAATTTTATTTGCTGAGGCGGCGGAGCAGCCGTAGCATAGGCAATTCTGACTGCATAGGATTCCATCTCAGTTATGGACTCTGATCCCGGTTTGGCACGCATATAGTCGCCCGATCCGGAGTCGCTAAAGTAGCACTAAAACCAAACTACATCTGCTGCTACTGCCGAACAATATGCTGCTGCTGTTGTTGCTGTGGCTGCTGTTCCGCGACAACTGCCGATGGCAAAATCCCAGATCTCACATAAAATACGAGTAATCGAAGGTAAACTCCCCTTTCTCTCCCCCCACGAGTATAACAAGTTCGTTGCGCAGCTTGACGGAACCACAGTTGTTTACTGTCGATCGACCATGCCCGTGCAGTTGAACAACAGATATCCTCTAAATAATGTTTACAGATACGATGGCATCCCCAGAACAACACGATCAGGGAAGAAGCAAGCACAGCACAGCAGCATCAGAGGCAGGAGGAGCAAGAATCGCCGATCGCGAAGCAACTGGTTCGTATCATCACGGCCAGCATAGTAAGGACGGTCGCGAGCACGAGGGGGGACCGCAGAACAATAATGCCATGGCCGAAGCACTGGAGAGAGGAGGGCTAGTTGGATGGGCTAGATACTTGACGTTTTCCTGGGCTGGGCCCTTTCTGAAGCTTGGATCGACTGTCACGCTCAAAGTGGATGATCTGGACGGCATCTACGAAGAGCATAAGAGGTGCGTGTGTGCGTCGGTTGGATTGCTGTATGTTCTAGGAAGAGCATAGGACGTGTGTGTGCGTGGATTGGATTGCCGTACGTTGCTTGCTGTTCCGCTCGCAGAGACTATTTTAGGCAAGGCTTGGCTGTTCCGGCGGCTCTGACATCAGCGTGGTTCTCCAAACGTCTTCCCATGTCTTCTCTGACCCAGCAACTGCCCCGTGTGTTTTCTTGGCATCAATTCGTTGTTCTACTCGTCCAAACTCAGCACACCCAGTGTCCGTGCTGGTTATACACATCTTACTAATAAAGCTTAACTCAGCGCGGACAACGGGTGTGATGGATGTCGATGTGGAAAAAAACGGTTTAACATGAAGAACACACACCCTCTACGTGGTGACAAACTACGAAACAGAAATATTGCATCGTAATGCAGTTCGAAACACAGCAGTGTATTTGTCGTCGTACTGGGTACGACAGGCACCATATACATACGCCAGCAACCGTAATACATCGACAGAGATAATTAGTCCTTCTACGTTAGGGGGTCATATTAGGCTTTCGTTTTTCGGTCACTCGGCAACTCAGTTGAGACCCTCTGTGGACTACTGCAGCAAACGAGGCGGGCAAGTGATACCGTGGGGCCCTTGAAGCAGCCGAACGGTTCATGACTAGGTGGCATGGGGATGAAGCGGAGCTAAGTAGGCAGCGCACCGCACAGTGGGTGGGTGGTTCTGAAAGGAATGAGGGGATGGTAGACAGCAAAAGGAGTAGCAGATGGAACGTCGTCGAAGGGAGTGGGGGCAGGGGGGGCAGCAAGAAGAGTCGAAGCGAAACCGCGGTAGACGAAATCAGGAGAGAGACGGCACACCGGGTACAAGGTACCTGACCGACTAGTAAGTAGAACTTGCATGTCGATGCTGATACTGCTGTAGTCATACCACCAACTAACTGCTGCGGCTACTTCGAATGCAATATTTTGTGGTGCGTAGATTTTCCGAGACGTTCTATACTTCGTGTCTGTCATAATTTCAGCCATTCATTCTTCTTTCTTTTTATCTCCTTACGTAGCCTTTTTTTGTTTCCTCCTTGCGTGTGAATTCTAGTTCATGCTCGAGGTATTTCGTGTGTCTTATGATACGGATATATCACCGCGTTGTGACTCTTCTTTCCGTTTGGATTGTTTATTTGTTTCCTTCTTGATTTTGTTTAGAGCAGTGGCCAAGAAAGGGTATACCCGATGGGTTGTGGACAAAACAGGGTACCATACTACTTTAGTGATCGCGACGACCCCAGGGCGCCATCTCATTGGCCAAAGCCGGTCACCACCCGACGATGTCCACAAACGTACCGGGTATAGCCTTTTTTTGGCTGTTCTTTTGTTTAGATCGTTTCGTTATTTTTTTTCCCTTATTGTTTTTTATTTATATTTGTTTCGCTTTCTCTCTTTCGATGTATGCATGCCGGTTGCTGGCGTATATATTTTACGATGTATGTTGTGCCTGTCGTACCTGGTACGATGACATGGCGGTGCGTTGTCCAGTGTCCAGTATATTTGTTAAGCATTATGTCTGTGTCGTAGCTTGTGACCGCAGAGCGTGTACTACCTCAGGGTTAGAGGGTAGCTCGCCACCTTTTCAAGAAAATTGTTGGCACACCCTGTGTAGGAGACACATAGAACTAACGCTAACCGTAACCCCAAGTCAATCAGACGCAATCAACCATTGGTTAGCATTAAGCCCCTTGTCTCGTGAACAGTGTGTGACAACCATTGCATCGAATAAGGGATAAGCTCTACTGGGCTTTATTTTTGCAGGGTTAATAATCAGAAAGAACAATGGGTGTGCTCGATGTGGACGAGTAGAAGAACGGTTCACAGTACTGTGAACACAAACAACTCTGCAGACTGACGATGACTAGGGCAGTACCATGTTTCTTTTATTCCTTTCGGTCTCTCGATATGCACACCCATGAGATTTGGGTTTTACACTACTTCAACAAAATAGTCTTGTAACTAGGGGTGTGAAACGAAATTGAAAAGTTACTCGGCAGGTGCTCCGGTTTTTCCGCAACATGTCGTCGGTCGGTTTCGTTCGGTTTTTAAAACAAAACCGAAAAAAATCGAAACAGAAACCGAACACTTCTCGGTCGGTTTCTCGGTCGGTTTCTCTGTCGGTTTCTCGATGAAACCAGCTAAAAGTCAACACTTCAAAGGATTCCATGTACACGTTATGTATGACATGCAACGAGAGGATAACATTATTATTGTATGGTATCAAGCGCCGACCATATCCTATGTATACCAAGTAGGCGGTACAAGGCCATACTATTAGTACCTATCAATTTCGATATAAATATACTTCCTCCAACAAGTAAGTAAAGTGAGTTATGTTTACACGGGCCCTTAGCCGTGTCTGATGCCGAAAGTGATTGTGTTTTTGAAATCCTTGTTGTTTTTTTAGTTCAAACCCGTTTTTGAATTTGTTTTGCAGGCTCCTGCACATACCAGCGGCCGAAACAAATCAAGTCGGCCCCAAAACGACCGTTTGTCGCCCCTTTTTCCGTAATTTACGAAGACGAAGATTGAAAGCCTGGAAAATGGCTAAAAAGGCTTAAAAACGTTAAATTTGTGTAGTATTTCCGCTTCACCACTGATCTACGATACCTACGCCTCGTCTGAAAGCATGTCATTATGTTTTCCGCTATGTTTGACGTGAAAACAGGCAAAATCAGTCAAAAATTGGCCGTATACGGTACAAATTGGCGGAAATTGGTCAAAATATGGTCTTATTTGACTCACATATTCTCGAAAATAGAAAATCGGAATTTTTCTTCTTTTGTTTTTCATGAGCAGCTCTGTTGCTTGACATTTTCCAAAAAAACAAAATATAGCATTTTGCGCCTTTCTGTTCGAAATCTATGGCCTGTGCCACATAACTCACTTTACTTATGTTTTGGAGGAAATGCTTGTTTACTACCCAGGTAGGGGTTGACATATAGAGGAGGAATACAAAAAACGATAACCGGCCAAGGAGGCGCTATTGTTCTCGAACCCAAAACCCACGGTTTAAACCGTTTTTTTTAGCAGATTTTAAACCGGTTTCGGTGGTTTAGACAAACCGGATGGCAACATGAAATTCCTCTAAATCATTGAATATAGCGGTAAGCATGCGTCTATCGATAGTACATGCTGTGTATGTGGATTCCGAGTCACTATGGGTTAGCCCACGTACTACAGTAGTAGTAGTTGGACACTAAGTGGTACAATACAGGGCATTGGTTAGCTGTTCTGCTGTTGCGCGGGCGCAACATGGATGGGGTCAAAATAACCGTTTTGCGCAACTGTCGCCGCGAGGCTGATTGCGCGCAGCGCAATGCGCGATTTTGGGCGCGCAACATTTTACGCCGCAAATACGTCTATTGCGCGTTTCTGTTTCGCCGAAGGCTAAAATATTTTCTGGATCATTTTTTTGAAACCGCTGTAGTCGAAAAATACATAATTGTTTTTTTATTATTCGCCGTAGGCTCGAAATATTTATGAAGCACCTGTTGTTTCATTGGTCGTAGTTGAACGCCTTTTAGGCGCCTTTTCCTATTCGACCTGGTCGAAAACATCATTGCAAGATCGCGTGGCTGCGCTGCACCTTGTGCACGGTGCATGGCAGCTGGTGTGCTGGTGTACAGTGTACAGTGTACAGCTAAACGCCTTTTCAAGGTTCGGGAGGCGTTAAAACCCAGTCGTTACTTGATTTTCCGGGGCATATTCGCGAATACATCTCGATGTTTTGGCCTCCGCCGGCACTCCGGGGCCCTCCCGGGGGCCCTCCCTGGGGGGGCTCCGGGGCCCCCTGGGGGGGGTCTGCGTACCGTGCAACACGCATTGCGTCTTCTGTTGCGCTGCGCGCAACAGCCGCCGAACCACTAATTAATGCCCTGGTAAGGTACAACAACAGCACAGGATATTGTTTTATTAGCGAGTTTCGGAGAAAACCAAAACTCAAAAGCTCGTTGCTCAGGAACGTCGGATTTCGAAGTATCCCCGAAAACAAAACGTTAACGGCTAAAGTTTTCCCTAAGCACAGAACTTGGTCAGGGCGAGGGACTCAACGACATCGCCATATAAAACTAGTGTGGTGTTGTGATCATGAAGGCACAAAACACACAAACAGGCGGTAAAACGTTGCCTGCACCGTGGCACAACAAGCAGCCTATGCGAGCGACTTGCCACCACAGCGTAGAGCGACAGGACGCGCTAAGTTCTCAAACCAGTCGTTCTTTGGTTATGTTTTAGCGTGAAACAAAAGCAAGTACATCAGCCCACCTCGTCTGCCTGCGAAAGATACCAGGTGTACCAGATACGTAGTAGGCAGGAAGAAGGAAATGTTGCGAGCCAAAGTATTATCGCATGGACTAGGAAATGGAGACAAGCAACCTCACGCTGAACGACGGCGAGGAGGGCGGCGGCGGCGAAGATGTGCGAGGCGGAAACCCACTCGCCAAAGAGTTAGGCGACCGGGCACACCATCTCCTTCAACCAGTCGTGGTCTGACGCCTGTTAGAACGTGGCATCCGTACAGCAGTACCATATCAGCCACGCAAAGCAAGCATGGCGTGGAGGATGCTCGGCACGTATACCGGAGGCCAGGCAAATGATGGCACTCAACGTCGAGTAGGGCGACGGCGTGGGGAACGGTGGCTCCGGAGAAAATGAAGCAGCAGCTAAGCAGCGGTGGGGGGAGGTCTCGGCGAAAGCCGGCGGGACACTGTGCGTGTGGTCGATCGGCATTGAGCTCGAAGCTACGAGGACGGTTCTTCGGCGCGGACACCATGACGCATCCGGTGATGTATCATCCTTACAAGCGATGATGTCGATGTTGTCCATGCCTGTTGACTCGAATACACCAAGTGCTGTGTATGTTGTGCTGCGGGTTGCTCCAGAGGCGGTACACGGACGATGACTTCGTCGTATGGAACTGTCCATTCGTTTTAATAATGAGTCATGTCGAACGGTCACGATTCATTTTGTCAGCAACATACTCAACACAAAAACAGCTTGTTAGAAATGATGGTAGACTGCCGGCCTTTTGCTCTATACATCCAACCTCGCCAAGTACTAAAACGTAGTGAAAAAACTCTGTGACCCAACGATTGCAGATAATTGATCACGACATATTCTTGATATTTCGCGGGAAAATATTCATCAGAACCAAACCTGTTCGTAACAACAGTTTTGTACTAGGTAAAATTTGGTCTTCATCGCGAGTTCCGATTACTATGGCCCACCGTATTAAGGTTTTACTTAATATCGTGTGGCCAACGGCGATCGAGGTATTGTCGACCCCTCCGTGAGTCTATTTTAAGTATAAATAATTTGTCTTCAAGTAGATTACTGATACAATTGTTTTATTCGCGGATCCGTCTGTTCTCTCTCCCTGTGCGTGCGTTTTCCCTCCGTCGACGGTGCCCCTGTTTTCCGACGATGTATGGGGGGTGCAGCCTGGTCCTGTTCGACAACCTCCGACGCAACTGGGAATTGTGAGCAAATCGGGCAGACGTGTTATCTCTGGTTTACAACACGTTTTGTAATTTTAATGGAATAGTGCGGAGTACAAGTTTTGGGAAAGGCTCCTAGAATGACCGTCCCAAGTGTGTACCGATTGAAGATAAACGGAAGTAAACATATACCCGAATGATTTCCTATCTATCCCGAATATTCGGGTCGTAGCGATGAAACCGACATCCCGACACCGAGGGGGGTAGAGTAGGGCTCCATAGTAGTGAATCGGATATCTATTCGGCCACAGTAGGCATCCGGTCGTTTGGACGCTTTGCTCTTAACCGGCGCAAGAGAGAGGCGAAGAGCGGACGGGGGATCGACCTTCATCGACGGATGGCGAACCCGGATTTCCGGTGAGTCTTTGTTGAGAGATTCATACCCCTTCCACCTGGCACGGATGTTGATGGAATGGCTACGGCGTTCCCTGATGCGACGCTATCGACAGACGCCGACATCGCACCACATGCAAAGCGTAGTCAGGGACCAAAGGCGTTGTGTTCTAGCGAGGAAACGTAGGCGAAATGTGTGGCGGCGTGGCAAAGGAGGGAAGTCGTCAGGGAGTTATTGCGCGTGGGTCCGGGCAGCAACAACCTGAGGAAGAATCCAAAGGCAGCTGGGATATAGCTTAAACGCGTGAGGATAGAAGCCGTCCATATTGTCTTGAAGGTATTCGTCCGCCAGCTCGAGACTCGCATCGAAAATGTGGATCAGGCTGGCTTTTACAAGCACCTCAAGGGAGTGCATTTCAACAGGAAGACATCGTGCAGTTTTCAGTACATCAAAGATTAAGAGGGCAGACTGCTTCGGGACATGGCACTCATTCGTGATCGGTGGGTACAGGGGTTCCGCACATTTATAAATACTACAGTAAGTCGCCGGCGCTCAACCCGAAGATCGCCAAAGAGCACAAGGTGTGGCCGCCGTCTACTCATCTCGATTGTTTGCCTTCGATCTCAGCGGTGGAGGGATCCATCTAGACGTTGTGTAACCAAAAGCCTGTCGTATCTGACCAACCTCCGGCCGAACTTCTGAAACTCATCCTGGATGAATGTCGCATTTGCAACCGCTCTATGCTGGAACAATTCCACCCTATTGTGATCGCCATATGGCGGTGCGGGGGCGTACTGCAGGAGTGGGAGTATGCCACGATTACAATGCTGCCCAGGGAGAGACACCGGACGGAGTGCGGTAAACATCAACGTATCTCAATCTTTCCACACACTGGCAAGGTTCTCAGGGAAATCGCAAATCGCCTCGGCAATCACTGCAAACGAGAGAATATCCTACCAGAGTAGTAGAAGTGCGGCTTAAGACCGCAACATTCAACGATCGATATGACGTTCGTGGTCCGACGAACCCACCAACTGGCACAAAAAGGGACCACTCACTTATACATGTGCTTCATCGACCCCACGAAAGCATACCATTCAATTAATCAGACCCTCTCGTGGACCGTGCTCCTTTACATCATCTTACCACCAATGATTTAGCGGTCACTCGGCGATTTCCATGATGGAATGCGAGAGCGGGTTCGGACCGATGACGGCGAATGTTCGGACTGGTTTGTCGTGGGGCAGGGTTTACGGCAGCGATGCCCTATCAATGCCTTTGTTGTTAAGCATTTCGCCGTTTCCTTTATTGCAGTGCTTTTGTGGTCGTAGAGTAGTTTGGTGCCAATACCGATGTGATGAATTATATGGTGTGCACCAAGATGAAGGACAAGAAATGGGGGAGGGGGGGAGACAAGCAGGGAAAGTACCGAGATAAGCCCCAGAACACTTTGGCGGAGCCGCCCCCGATCTGAGGAATGCTGTACGCGGACGACGCGGGCAGCGTCTCGAGGTCGTGGGACAGCCATGCGAAGATGGTGGCGGATATCGTTGCAGTTTGCGCTTCCTTCGGGCTGGAATGTTCGGAAACCAAACCTGGGGCCGTGTGTATAATGACAAAGAGTATGGACAGGAACAATTTCGATATTGAGGCAGCCGGCCAGGTGTACAGACAAAGCGGAAAGTTTGTGTACCTTTGGACAACTATATGCCAGGATGCCGACCTTACTGTCGGGATGAACCGCCGCATGCTTCTACCCAACCTACGGTGCTTTGCCACTGTTCGGCCAGTCTACCGCACTGCTCCGGCTCAAATTACTGATGCTCATCGTCGAAGTACTGGAAACCCTCCTGTACTGATGTGGGACGGGGAGCCCCACGGCTGCTCAACTCGCCAAACTGCGGCGGGCTCACCACCGATTCCTCCTTTCCTGCATCAGATGTATGATTAATAGTCGCGGTGCTATCATTTGGTGACGGGCTCGCTACGACTTTGCTGTGAGAGCGTCGACGCGACAGCGCGTAAACAGAATATATTGTTCGCGGTGTTTGTTTCTCGTGTGGGTAACTAGTGTTTGCCAAGGCAGGTTACGCTTGGGCAAATGCAGGGGTAAATGGCTACTTGGACGGGCAAGGACAGGACTGGATGTGTAGTTCTCGAAAACGATTCGGTGCTGTTCAAGTCGCCCACCGATGCTGTCGGCTATGAAACTTGGAAATTGGTTCAGACGTGTTGAGGAAGCGGCAGAGGAGTACGTTACATGCTGGATCGTTACTGAGAAGGCGATAGTAGCAAAACCCCTAGCGCTTCAGGTATAAACTGCACAGCAACCTGAGACTTGACTGAACCCAGGGCCGGCGGGGGGGGGGGGGGTGGACGAGCCACATTGAAGGGGAGCAGCTAGGCCGATCAATGTAGTGCCGAAACTTCGTGCTCGCCGTCTTCCGAGTTGAGACGTTCAGAGACCAGTGTTTTGTTGTGTTGTATTATTTTGTTATACTTGTTTGTGTTGTCCTATTCTCCTGTTAAGTCGAGTCGAGTCGATATAGTATTATCCCGTATTCTTACTTTATTGTCACTGTCACTACAGCGATTAGATTAGAGCGAGGCTCGTATTCCTTATAGAATGATGCATGTGGACGCCGTGTCTCTGTGAAGAGAGATTGCAGAGGTGGCACCGACATGTCTGCGAACTGCGAATATCAACTAAGAAGAAGAAGAAGAAGGAAATACGCAGTTTGGTAAGGCGCATTTGTGGCCACACAAAAAAAAAAGAGAAAATAAGTTGAGAGGAAGAAGGGAGAATGGATGAGAAAACAAGCAAAGAAGACAGAGAAGGCAGGAGTAGACAGGAGAGTATGTACGTACTCGGACCAAAGTAAAAAATACTGATAGTACTGCACTAGACTGTGTGGATGGTCGTATCACAAAAGCTATACTTGTGGTGCTGTTTTATTGATCAGCGAATAATACCCTAGAAACAGAAAGCGTCAGAAAGTTTCTGGTGTACGGGTACAGCGCCCCCGGAATCGAAACCTAGGATGAAGAAGTCGGAGTATGTCGACAACAAATTGTGCACTCATCTATGTATGTCCAGCGCTATACTGAATGAATCTTATTCCATACAGTTTGGTTAATTTGTACCAGGTATGTATGATACGTACCCACTAAAAGAAAGGTAAACATCAAAGCCAGATATACTAATGTCAAAATAACATACTTCAAAGTACAATGGTATCGACATAAGTCAGTACAGCAAAACGTGCACGCGCCAGTCAGTCGTGTTAGCTTCAATGATACCCTAGTACTCCTGCTGTACGAATGGTGTACAGGAGTGTCAACGAAGAAAACGTAATTGCGTTTCAACAGACACTAGCCCCCAGAAAACCAAAAAAGGAACGCCTATCAGGTAAAAAAACCGACCTGTTGGTAGCTCGTTGCGTCAACGGCGCCTCTGCTTCCCTTGTAAGCAGCGGTGTTGTACATCAAGAATCGAACATCTTCAAGTTCATGCTGCTTGTAGGTATGACGAAGGATGTACTCATAGGTACGTATAAGGCTGTGAAGTGCTGCTGATGCTGATGATGATTATGAAGAAGATGATGATCATGTAAGCCTGATAATGCGACCGTGAAGGCGTCCGACGGCTCTGCGCGAGGTGCTCTTGTTTAATGCCGTGATGATCCTGTATCCCGTCCAGATTGATGTTATGATATTGCCGCTCAATATGCAGCGTAATTTAAAGCTTCACCTCCGAAAGAAGAATGCAACAGAAAATGTCGAACTCCCCAATCAATCAATGTCCCGCGAAAGCCGAGAAAACCTTTTTCACGTACTGGTGAAAACTCTTGAAGTACTTAGCTAGTCCCCTAATGTAGTGGAGCTGCTGTTGGCATGCCCATCACGAAGGTGTTGGTGCTGGTGTCGCTGAGCTAGCTGATGCATGAGAAGCAAATGGCCGTATGTCCCTCGCCGATTTGAAGACGTGTACTCGAAATTATCACTTATGGAGTATTTGTTGTGTAAAGCTGGGAAGCTGGCGTGAAGTTTGCGCGTGTACGTTTCCCGGCGTACAGGGATACTATACGCGAGAGGTAAGCCCTAGTTCAAGGTTGTTTGCGCGCTGCTGTAGTCGTTGTGGGTGGTGTGGTTGCAGATTATATTA
>JAYJME010001740.1:0-15445 GCA_036873775.1 Costaria costata
TAGCGGGGGGACGTGAGGGGATGGGTCTTCATGCTCCCGGGTGTGAGTTACCACGAATTGCGAGTGAAGAATAGAACCAAGGATTGCACGGATGCAACTATGTGTATGACATATCATCCCAGGTACCCGGATGCATTCTGAATATTTCTAAGGTTAGAGGAAGACTAGTCATAACTGTGGAGGGCGAACGTTGCCTCGACGCTCCTGCAAGCAAGGATGTCTGTTGAAGTGCACGGACCCCACCCGTCTGCCTCGCTATTTTGGCGTAGGGCTAGCCGTTGCCTCTCCCCTCCATTCCCGTACTATTGGTGACGACGCCAACCAAAGCCAGTGACACCTTCTACTTTACTGGAGTTCCCGTAGGCGTTTGCTGCGATTAGGTTGTAGCACATTTTCTTCATTGGGGTTCTCGCTTGAGGAGCTCTGTTTATCACCCGAAAACTGATTATTGTACGAGAAAATTAGACCCATGCTACGATAGAGGTGCACCATTCTTTTTCTGAGGTTCTTCACCTTAAGAGTTCCATATCACACCCGAAAACTGCTCTTGAATACTCGTAAACTGGAAGGGAAGCCCGAGCAGCAAAGTCATGGATAGGCATGAAACAAATCATGTTGCTAAACAAGAATGACATTCGGACGATTTTGGGTCATGAGCCCCGTTACTCAGAAACAAAAAAGCCGAAAAGTGCAACCTCTATCGTAGCACGCATCAGTATGACAACCGCATCGCTTAGGGGTATATACCGATTAAGAATGTAGGAGTAAAAACTCAAATGGTACTACAACGCTATTGGGTACCAAGAATATTCTTCACTTGAGGAACCCTTTCTGTCAAAACAGTTATTTTTGCCAAACAAAAGTGCTATAAGGCTACCCTCATCGTACCACGCGTCAATGAAAAAACAAAATTTGTCCTGTTGGTCTTGAGAAGGAACCCAGTATAACAGGAGGTGATTCGCGCCAGTTAACGATATAGTGGAAATCTCCGACAGGACGAACCTTGCTTTGACAGTTTAAGGCAACGTAAACGTATGGGAAACGGACTCCTGTTTACCCACGTTAAATTTCACTGTTTGTCAGCTCTGCCTTGACCGCTGTGAGCAGTGCCGGCGCGAGGTGAAAAACGAGTGACATTTGCCTTTTGATAGACTACAGTACGCGACATGTGTTAAAAATTTGGTAGTTAAGAATTTCAGGCTGATGTTTTTCGAAAAGTATGAATTTACAGCTAAGCATTTGTGCTCAGCGAGGAACGCTACTCTAAATCCTATACAATAGCCTGTAAGAGCCTACGCTCAACGTTGAAAACACAATAAGCCGCGAGCCTTAGTCAAAATAGGAGTTTCTTAACTGCTGTCGCGTACTGTATACCGTCAACTACTTCAGTGCAAAATGAACAGGGGAAATACGTTTATTGCGAAATGTATACTGTACATGTCTGATGAAAGTGTGGCCCGTACCAGAAAGACGTACCTTCATCTAAGTGAAACGTGGCAGCTAACTATCCGTAGACAATTGGAACATTTTGAATAAAATAGGGCGGGGGCGTACGTTACCTACGTGGAAGATTGAACCTAGAAAATAGACTTTTCAAACAACAGCAGACCCCATAGCAGCCTCAGTGAGCATCAACCACCAAACGTACATATACACCCGCGAGACGACAAACCCCCCGGGATGGTTGTTCGAAGCCATAGTTTCTGCCGACATGAAGCAAGGAGGGCACCCACAACGGACATGGTGGTTCGGGAAAAATCCCGTCGACATATTTCCAGAGCCCCAAGGCTCGGCGTTTCCACTCCCCCCTGATGTCGACAAAATCAGCAATTTTAATAGGACATTGGTCCGAGGTGGTGTTTAATCGCGAGCGGTTTAGAGCACCATGTACGTATATACAAGCAGGTCTTAACGTTCGGAAGATGGCCTCTACTCGATACGAACAAGACTGCGGCAGTACATAACAACGCTAGCTGGAAGTCTTCTACTCGGGACAGTATAGCGGGTTGGGAGTGTGGGTTGCACATACGGGAAAAATCGTCGTCTCGCGCCGCGCTGACCCTACCCAACCTCGTCGTGGCAAAGAGGACGCGTAAACCCGCAGGCAGTATCAACTCCCAGCCACCAGCAACACGCACCGACGCTCGGAAACAAAATGCTTCCCGAGACATGCTTGTGGGTGAGGATCGGGACACATCCCTGTTTTTCTGAGCTTCTAAACTCTGTGCCCGAGCCTTCGGTTGGTGAACCGATGTCCTCTGAGGCTCCAACGAGAATGGCTACATCAACTCCTTACCGTGCCCCCTTGCGAAACGGGTGTGCCGTCAACAAGCTCCAAGGGCAGGGAGGTAATACTTTCGCAGACATCCCTGTCATTCAAAATACACGTACGTTAAATGAGTAAACAACAGCGGTAAACATTTTCAGTCTTTCAGACCTATCCCTAGTCCTACCCCTAATCCTAACGCCGATCCTAGCCCCAACCCAACCCAACCCCAACCTCAATCCCGACCCATGTGAAGGTTAAGATTGCAAATGGCCGATTTTTATTCACTTGGTTTTAAACGTCTGTATGATGAATACCAAATTTCACAGACGTATGCGTAATTAACCCTTCGCAGGGGGGTAATAAAAGAGAGAATACACAAGCCCCGTCTCGCGCCGCGCTGGTCCGGTATGTGCTCGCCGCCGTGAGGTCGTCCGAACGCGGCGGAAATAGCGAAGCTACGTCAAAGGGACGGTTTGAGACACCGCCTTGGACCTCAGCGCGCATCTGGCCGTCATGGGAAAGGGCGCTACCTCGGCAGGGTTTCGTGGGTGCTCCACCCATCCTCATTACACACACCCGTACAGTAGCACGCGTCATTGGGTATGCGTGTTACGACCATGGGTATATCGAGCGGTATCTGGCGCCGCCCACAGTGCCAACTGATATTTACTGGCGGGCTCGTACTCGTTGCGGCCCCCTCAGTTGGTAGGTGCTCAGTTTCACACGGTTTGGGGTGTTAACCTTGTTGCGAAAACAACTGTTTTTCTCGCAAACACCGGGCAGCAATATGTGCTCGCACTCCCAACACTTGAATTATTGTTGTAGCAGATATTCAAAATTTGAACACACAGTGTGTTCAAATTTTGAATATCGCCTCTAGAATGTGGTTTTCTGAGGCAGCCGAAAATAAATTTATTGAAAATTGGCCATTTGGAATCCTTACCGAAAATTGCCTTTTCAAGGCTATAACTTAAGCAAAACTGAAAAATAACAAGATTGACGCGAACGCGAATTTTCGTTTTTACTTAGGGCTTTGTTGGAAACAACCTGCGTGTGTATCGTTGCCTTGGTTCTTTCAGTACAGCCATCGGCAGAATGCGGAAAAAAAGAGGCCCTTCTCAAATGAGGACCCCTGTCGTACCAGTACAGATACCGAAGACCAATCCAAAGGAATAGGATACCCTTGCCCAGCTGACCCCGCCCATAGAAGTGGCGGGGGCGCCTTGTGCATAAACTGCTGTATTCTTGGACATGTATAAAACTAGAGGCAGCGAACTGCTGAGCCGCGTTGTGCCGACGGTAGTGCGAGCACCCGGAGCCTTGGTTCTACTCTGCCTTCAACCTGCTGGTTGAATCCTGCTCTTGGCGTTCTGGACTACAGTAACTCCAGCCCTTAAACCAATCAGACCGAAACAACCGTCGGATAGCGTTTGACGCTTGGTCTCGTAAATAGTGTGTGACAACCATTTTATGGAATGAGTGATAACTCATCGGAAGACACACATGCCGCGCCGAAAACGGATAACAATTTTTTATTGCGAGGACCGTGAGCCCCGTTGTATCATTGCCTTTGGTAGACTGGCAGCCAGCCTCAGTAGTGCGGGGACCGCACGCACGTGGATCAGAGCCCCACGAGAAATTACGTAGCGACGGGCTTGTATTAGGCGACATAATAAGTTTGGGTGGGCCAACCGACCCCAGGCCAGAGGTCAGACAAGAAGTGGGGACAGGGGATCATAGTGAATAATCGCTCACAAATATTCCAAAATTATGAAGAGAGTATACTTCCAAGCATGTACATACTGCAGTCGAAGAGTCAGTCATGGTGAAATTTAGGTTTTCATTGTCGTTGATGTCGATTGTTTATTTAACCCCTTTATAGCAGGAATGTGTTTTTGGGGACAAAACTACTTCGAAACAGTGTGGGATATTTTTTTTGAGGTACTAACATGGTTTTTCTACAAGGATTTAAGTAGACTTTTTATTTGTTTTGTCTTCCCATTTATTATCTTCTTCGTCTTTTTTCTTCTCCCTCCCTAGTCGTAAGTCAGATCCGGGGTCACTAAGCAGGCTCTTCTCCCTCCTCCCCACTACGGTACTCGCTTTGATTTTTATCGCGAGAAGAGTTCAACACTTTTTTCCCTCGTCGACTCGCGTGGAATTTTGCTTACCCACACTATAAAGCGCTCTCGGCAATGATTGGTGTCTTTCGAGAAAAACTTTTTTATGCTTGCGCCAGGGTTTGAACTCGTGATGTCTCCAGAAATTTCGAGGCTGAACCACAGGGGACGGCCTGCAAACTTGAATGGACATCAGCGTACTACGGTGTCGTGCGAATTAGACGGACATCAAAAACGTTAACGCGATCTTAGACTGATGTACTTAACAACTAGTGGCGTACCCGGTTCAAGATCGTCCATGATCAGATAAAACCGAACTCAACAACGGTTAAATCGGCTTGTCACGCCTTGTGACGCCGATACTAAATATATACCAGGTATACAATTATGGCGCCTGTACTAAACCTATACTTCGAGGTACGATGCCTAATCAGAGACAAGAGCGGCTCGGACATAAAAGTGGTATCACTGGCATTCTCCGAGGGGCTCTTAAATCGGGTACCCCACCGTAAGCTCTGGTAAGTTCTGGGAGGACGCACATTCTGGTTTTGCTTTGGGAAGCCATAGTTTTTCTACTTGGTTTGTTGGAGCCTTCTCTTGCGCCTTCTCTCTTGCCCGCCTCTGCTCTCAAAAGGATCTACGGTCGGGATACTCGCAGGGAAGTATACCGGTAAAAAGGAAGAATCGCCAGGTGCAGTGTGAGTAGAGCCTCATTACGACTGTAGCATGCAGCATGTAGCGTGTAACAGTTGTTGTTGTTGTTGCTGTTGCTATACTTGGAATGCAAAACATGACTGATCGCTCACTATTGGCTACCTGGTATATTATTCTACATCTTCGTACTGTAGTCATGTCTATGGGCCCTGGTGTGATCTACCATTGGAGCATCAGCGATTTTCGTACTGAGGTGTGCGGTATCCGTACGCCGACACGCGCTCTACTCCGGCTTGTTCGTACAGAACCTCGCATGAATGGACGCCATATCACATTTTCAAGCGTTGCCCTATCCTGTCGCACGTTCAAAATCGTAGATATTTTATGGATGTGGAGTATCTTAGACTCGCTGCTCTGCCAGGCGCCACGCGGTCTGTTTCTGGGGCTGCGGCTATGATCATATCGTACAGGGGTCACTTTCAGGTCCTTTGCTTCCAGCCACTCAGGCCCACTCAGCCGAGTCACACCCCCTATTTATTTGGAGTATCTAAGCTTGTACCATGTATACTTTTCGGTTTCGCGATACTGTTGTATGCACCACACCGTTGGATGGGCTTTTACGCTGCGCCAACAAAGTATAGTTTTCAAGTATATCTGGGTGAAGTACAGAGCCGCTCGCCCGCGGGGCCAAACCGCGGTAGTGAAAGTCAAGGTGAAGCCCCGCTACCGTAGCTTCCGGCTTTGAGGTCCGCGCCTCGGGTGGTGCATGCCGTCCTTCGTATGTTTTATTTCGTAGTGCGCACGCGACGGTAGGAGGTGAAGCCTGTTTCGTGATTGGTGGTTCAGTTCGCACAATCCCAAGGTTCCGTTTGCTCAAGCCCAGACCCCCTTACAAGCTACGGGTCTGCTACCACCTTAGTGTATCATACCGGTATATGTCGCTCAACTCTCACCATTTAATTTGTTGGGTGTTGTATGCATCGAATGTGATGCTGACCTGTCGGGCCGGGTATGCTCTCACCGTACCATAACCTCTCGGGGTCATAGCCATTTCGACAAAATCGTACTCGTAGGGAAATGCTGTATGCACTACTGCAACACGAAACACACACGCCATGGTGTGAAATGATATGTGGGGTACTCTGTAGTCTTTGTGCCTAAACAAAATCACTGATGGGGCTCCTCAGCCGACGAAACGTGGAAGAAATACCCAATAGATTTGCAACCTGTTCCTTGGGAGCCTCCCCAACCGAGAGGCAAACTCTGATACACACTCTGTGTGTGTTTTCGGTCTTGATGATGCTTATAGTTTACCGCGGGTTTTACAGGATCGCACGTTGCAGAAGAAACGAGCGCTCGTATTTTCATTAGGTTGGGAATTTGTGTACCCACAGTAAAACCTAGGCTACAGCAGACTAAGAATGCTCAAAACCTACGATACAGAAGATGTATGTATGTGTTTACAATGCTGGAATGTGCTATTAATAGAAGCAGTATGTACGGTCATGTTCGACGCATACAATCAATATACCATATATATACCATACTTGTACTGGTATATGTGCAGTTAAAGTTTAAGATCATGCTTGGGTCCTCGCCGGGAGCATCTTTTCGCGCCGAGATCCTGCGAAGCACGACACAAATTAATTTCCCGTATCAAGTCACTCAAAACGGCCCACCGTGTACGAATTTCGACAACGGCTACTATTAATGCTATACATACAGCGTGTAAAAGTAGAAAGTAAAACGCGAACATCTTAATCTCAAATGTACATATACTTCGAAGTATATATTTAACCCGGTACATACGTACACATCAATAACTAACTATTAATAACTGCTGTTTGTGTTATACCTGGTATATTTCGACGATGACGACGTGTATAACAAGTAAGCGTGCAGCAACCAACAAGCTCCATGTATTTCGGCACGAGTTCGCGTACTGTACGAGTATATTATCTAGTCGGTATATAATACAGCAGTATATAGTTCGTACTGTACTATGGTTTCCCTTGGCCTTCTTCTTCTTTCGGGAATATCTGTCAGTGAAGTGAAGCTCATGCGGTTTTCACCATGGTTATCTACAAGCCCCAAGATCCGATTTTCACCATAGTTATCTACACGCCCCAAGATCCAACGAAAAGCACGACAGTGAGATCTTCCTTCGGTTCTCCAATCGTCGGCAGCGTGTGGAACGCGATTGCAGGCATGTACCGTACGATCGGAGTGCGATGTTTCTGGAAAAGGGCAGTCCATGGAATCTTACAGCGGGAATGTTTGGGCGGAATATCACGGTATGGATGCATCCTCGTTCACAGGCAAGCATCGTTCCCACGGCCTTACACAAGAAGATCCCGTCGCAATAGTGAACGTATTTCCTGTAGAAATCCTGGTTTACTCTTGCATAAACAGTATAAACGGTCCCCGTAGATATATCTCCGGGGTTTCGCTCCCGTACCATACATATCGATTTTTTTATCGATCAGCGCAGAGATATCCGACATACTTCGTACACGATGTATGGCGAGCTGGATTAAGCATATTTCCCCCAAGTTTCGTTAGCCACGGATGCCGCACGCACTATAATATTAATAATAGCATCTCGCATGTCTCATATTTGGCATCATACTGGCCGCCATGAACAATGGAAGAGAGTGGGATACGAGCTACTGTTTGTTGGATAAGGACCTATAGGACTGGCGCTAGCGCTGAAAATGTGCCAAGGCCAATCACAGGCCTTCGAAGAGGTCAACAATGGTCAGGCGTTTCCTTTTGAAGAGAACATGGTTTCCGTTTTTCGTTTTGTTTTGAACGAGCCGCTTCCAAGTGCACCAAGGCATGTTTGTACAAAGTTCTACGCAAATAGGCGCAGAACTGGCACCGTAGTGCCAACATTAAGTAATACAGAGCGCCCAACATCGAATCTCCACCGAAACCAAGTAATTTTTTGGCGAACTCTTAATTGTTCCACTCATTTACCGCACAAAGGTCCAAATGCCCACGCCGGTTTTGAGACATATACCCTTAGATACTGCACACGTGTTTAGTGTGACCTTGCCGAGCCCATAACGAATTGCGTTTTGTTTTTTTCCACTGGAAATGTGGGACCCCTTAAGACACAAATATCCCGTAAAATACAAACGCACGAAATACCTGGCAAACATATACTAAACATAAAAGTTGATAAAGGTTCGGCAAGGGCGCATTAAAGGGTCTATCACTCAAAAATGCCAGGGACATTGGACTTTGAAGGAAGTTGGGGCGATAGGCTTCGACCAGCTGGTACGGGTTTCCGTTGAAAGCATTCCGACACGGGACCACCACATACATTGGGCGACGCTTTAGTTCGACGCCTGGCGTCGATTCCACCCCCAACTACTGTACTTTAGGAGATGCCATACGAAGTATTTTTTTAGTTTGTCTGTACAAACATTTGTACTTTTCATCAGACTTTTGTATTTGTTCTTGCTGTACTTGTACGTATTGTACACATTTCGCCCTGCTATCGAGGAGCAGGGGGCTATCATTTGTTGAGGATGCAGGTCGGAGGGCGGGTGTTCTCCAAAACAAAGTGGTCTCGGTTGGTCGGGGTATGTGTTTCATAGTTTAGGATGCTCGCTGTTAACCTCTACAATCTGAACTCTTATGAAACATGCCATGTATTTTTGCTCGGTTTTGGGTTGTGTTTTGTTCGAAGACGTAAAGAAGTGCTCATAGCCGAGTTCAAGACACTTAAGACAACCTTGAACTTACCAGGAATACTCACGCACCGTACGTGTGCATGTAAAGTTACCCGTATTTGTTTGTACAAAATAAAAAAAAACGTATGAATTATCGCGGTGGCTGATTCGCACTCTGTGAACTCTGAGTTGGACGTTTCCTGTGCAAAACCCGCCCTGAACTCCCGGGGTGGCTGCAGAGGGCAATTTCCAGGGGTGGCCGGTTCTCCCGGGAGCAATTCCAACGGTAGGCGGTTCCCGTACAAATATTCCCGTAGATTCTCGTGGTAGATGGCTCCCGCAGGAAACGTTCCCGTGGCGGCCGGTAGCCTTCGAAAAACACGTGAATGCCAGTGGGGGCTAAACCCCGCAGGTAACTCCTCCATGGTCAAACTTTGTTTCTGAGGACTGCCAAGGTTTGGCGGTATAGTGCAGAGGCACGAGGAGCTCGTTAGGGAATTACCACATAACACGCAAGACAGCACAACGCCCAAGATGCATTTCCGAGTCGACTTTCTCCGAAACAAGGGGCGCACACACAACATAAATGGTGGCACTAGAAATACCTCGTCAAGACCCTTCCATAGATGCATCGCTCAGCATTTTCACTGTCGCCGTTGTCGAGAACACCAGCTTGGAATTCCGTCCGAGAGTGTGTTGTGTTGCGTGGTATACGGTATGCTATTATATTCTTAGCTCAGACGCGCCGTTCCACCGTGGGTCAGAATCACCGGTGTGCTTGGCAATATGCGCGACACGCGCTATTTCTTTCGTCGATACAAATCGTACACGCCGTGTAAATCAGTGAGTTCGGACAAGGCCGTGGGGATGGATCGGACGCTGGAGACACTGAGATTGAGTTAGCGTTGATCGATAGGATTTCAATACACAATGCACCAAGTATGTACTTAGCTGAGCTCTGTTGTTGATAAGACAGGAGATAGATGAGATCAGACGCGACGTGATGCTCGATCATAGAGTCGACCCGCGCGGTTTAGGTTATATCTTCTAACCGTGTGGGTCGCGTCCAGCGGATCGATAGGGTTATTTCTGTATGATAGTATATGCCCGTGTTTATAGACAAGATGTTCGATACATGGGTTTGCAGTATATGGCGATTTTCATTACTGTTTTTCAGCGAATTCATTGCGAACTCGTACAACAAACACACAATAGGGCAGTGCTGGTCGAGAGGAGAATTGACACACGATATTATATAACATGGTGGTTGTCACGAGGCAACGCTCGATGTATGCGACGCCAATAGGCTGGAACGCATCATCTTGCTCGCCGACCGGCTCAGATGTGGTGTGCTCATGACACGTCTCTTATACGGATCTTAATAGGTATCGACATCACTTCAGACGAAGCGCGCTGCTGTCGTGTCGGATCGTATGGGCGGCGTTCCAGCCCAGAGAGAAATACTATACTTAGCCAGAAGCATGCAGGCACAGCGAAGAAGCGACGGAGGTTTATCGGTTGCAGCTATAACGCGCACCCGTGGTGCAGTTGAATGTCGTGTATCACTTATTTGTCGCAAGTGGCGTGGGTCATTCCTTTGGTGTCTGCACAATAGGTTGCGTAACTGGCGATCTTTCTGGGGTGCCGATTGCGGTTGATATTGGTTTTAATCCCTGCTTATCTGTAGACTCCTTGAGGCGTTCAGTGAGCACGCGCCACATTATGGCAATAAAGGTATGTTCTATCAACAACAACTGCTGTGTGAAGAAGTTTCTGTAGGGGGACCATCGCTGGTACCGACAAACCACAGATCCCCACATAGATTTGTCCATTTCATGGGAAAACGCAAATACCAAAGGGGTATATATTGTACTTTGGCGTACCTCGGGTACTTACCCGGATGTAAACGCTGCATACGGTTTATCCTTTTCGCACTTGAGGCAATTCAGCCACCACTTGTTATAGTGCACCTGTATCGATATTTGTGTTCGGCAGTGGTGGCGTTAGCTACCGACTGCACCCCAGGCGGCAACGTCGTTGTTGAAGTTAATATCATGCAGCAGCAGCACCTAAACGGAGTTTGGTGTCCACTGTAGCCTGCCAGGTACTGGTATCTAGGTTTGTCACGGGGTAGCCCCATTTAAGGGACCCTAGTGCGTGCGGCATTGGCGGCCCCTTGTACCATCTTGCCTCATCCGTTTTGGTACCATCCCCTTATACTCAATTGAGGGCATTAACGGTGCACATAAATATGATGCCCCTTGTATGTCGCTCTCCATTATCGCGGGGTCCGTTCAAAGGGTCAGTCAATGGCTATCGTGACATGTTTTATTTTGTTTATTTTGTGCCACGGTTCCTCTCCTTTCGTCACCAGTCGATCCGCTTCTGCGGGGGCTTCGCAGGTTTTCTCTCTCCCCATCACTCCGTCGTGAGCCGCTCTACGGGGGAATATGTTGCACTTTCGATCCCACACCTTTCTAGCCGACGGGGCTCCTCAACTAACAAATTTTCCAGTATCTTCGACTAACTCCGAAGTGTCTTTTCGAGTATTATTAATTAGACACCTAGCCCATGAGGGTTTGTATTGGTCGTGGCTTACGGTTCGCTTCGAAGTTGGTTGTTGAGCGAGGTATAGAGCTCTTCAAGTTAGGCGCCTCAGAAACATTAATGACACATTAGTTGCTACCCATGCGCATCGTTTTTTTCGCGTCCTGGTGCTCTCATCTACTACTGGAAATCGCCGTTTGCTGCGTGTCAGCACGTTGTGAGAAGTGATGCTGTGCCCGATTGCACGGCGTGTATATACCAAAATGCACCGGGGAATCATCGAAGCAGTGTTCACGCCAGACTGGGTGGACAGCAGGGTGCATACAAGGAGGGCGTACAAAAAACAAGTACATGGCCCACACCTGAATGACAAAAATAACAAAAAAACGAGCTTTCAGTGTTGTTGGCGTTGCGTTACGCAGACTAGACCGGCAATAGCTACTATGTACGTTGGTTACATATCATAACTGTGACAACTGCTGATATACCTCTTGCCCAAAGGCAACAACCCAGCCTACGGACAACGGTCTGGTGTCCGGGCCTCTGGCATGACATATCACACAGGTTCTCGCACTGCCGTGTCACAAGTTGTGTGCTTTGTTGTCTGAATCGTCGCAATCGATTGAAAACCTTATATTTGCGTTGGAAAGCGGTATCATCAAACGAAGCGCACGGGCTGTGGCAAAACATAGCTTGTCCACGAAAAGGACTTAGAAAAAACAACCGGGCGAATGTGCGGTTTCATCCAATTCTTGGGAGATGGTAGTGTGGGTCATGGATTTGTTTTTCTGCGCTCTCAAAACAAGGACGAAGCAGACGTCGAGACGTCGAACGCAATTCGTCCTAACTTGCGCACCTTCCTGCTCTCGTACGGAAATAATCGTGGTTGGTTTCTGCGCTGCTGCAGGAATGCTGCTGTTTGGCTGCTCTGTTGTTTCTCATATGTTATTTTTACAGTATTTCGTCAATGTGAAGGCACTGCTTTCGGAGATTTTCCGTCGTTCGGCACGGATCTTCGACTTCACCCGGCTCAAACCTGGCGGCTTTTATTTTAGGAGCCCACTTAAAGCCGTCGACGACAAGTCGCAACTCGCTTTCCACGTTATGAGTCCATCACTCGCTGTATGCATCACCAACTAAACAAGGTGAACCCACATGTATGCTGCCCCGAATTATCATATGCCCCGCCACTCAGGCACCCCACACCGTAAACCTGAAGGAGCTCAAGTAAGGCGCGATCGCCATGAGAGTGTTTCAAATTAAGCTGATGATGGCGATGCTGACGTTGGCCTCCTTCATGCCCCTGAGTGGACTCTCTTCGCCGCAGCTTGAGATATCAGCCGTGGATCAAGAGCCAGCAGAAGTGTGGTGTCCGCCCTGTGAACTCTTCTTCCGCAAGCTAGAGAAATCGGACGAAAATGGAAAGCTGACCCAAGTCGTTAGGGTGCAAGAGCGGGGAGAGCCCAAGAGTGGAACGGGGTTCATGTTTGACTGGGCAACGGGAGCACTGGACCAGACGTGCGAATATCTTAAACGGTACTTTGGTGAGGCAAATTGCATGCTCTGTTCGGCACACATTGATTATTAAGTCTTTGGCATGTGCGATGTGGTCTACCTTGTATGTCTTCTATATTTTGTACAGGCCGTGTTTTTCGCCGTGGGTGAGGGGTACGTGGGTTTGGCTTGGACATATTATATCAATCCAGCCCACCGAAAGTGGAAGCGTGTTTTCATGATCTGGTTGTATTGGGTTCGCGGGCCGGTTCGATGCGGATTCACGTGAACCAAGTGCATTATTGGTGGCGCCCTCGATGTCGTGGGTTTTGTCTTGGAGCTTGAACATATTCGTACATCAGTGGAACGGCAACGTGTTCAACGGTACGCCTCTGCGTGTCGGTAGGTTCCGCCACGACATAAATATGTTCAGATACTGGCTGATAACGTTGAAAATCATTTTGGTCACTGCGATGATCGTAATCCTGTTTCGCGGACAGGTCAGACAAGCTGCCTATTGGAGTTTAGTCCTGGACCAGAATACGATGGGCACCTGCCGGCTCGGCCAGCTACTCGACGAATGACCTTCGACCCAACACTTGGCGCCAGTGATGCAAGGTGTCCCTGCGAAACGATTGAAAGGTGAGCGAGGATCTGTCTCACGAGATATCCAACGGCCACGCCAGGCTGTATTACGTTCGTCGGGTGGAACAGTAGACAAAATGTCTGATTGCACAACATATTTCACATCTCAAATGTAGCGTCCACGTTTATGGCTGAGGGCCAGCTCGTGTCAACCCCTCTTCTACTGTCGGGGACGTTTTGCCTTTAACCAGTGGGTGGACAACGGCTGTGGTTGAGGTACGGTACCCGTTGGCATGTAGTTCTGTGACTGTTGCAACACTCGTGTTCCAGTGAATCCGTATACTTCGAAATATATGTACTTACGAAACGTTTTATATAGATATGCCAGGGCATCCACTGTTGTATATAATTCACTATGGAACTCGCTAAAGAGCATGAAGAACCAGAACTGGATGTGCTGGTATCCCCTGGGCGAAAACCAAAGATTGACGCGAAAACAAACACAGATGCCACGTTCGTACTCGTGGTAAGGCAACGTGCAACTCTCGCTAATTGTTTCTGTCATATATGCACACCCCCTCAGTTCCACATGTTAGACCAAACATTTTCGGCGAACAAACAAGAAGAAAAATCACCCGCTGGGTCAAGCCAGCCCTCGCCCTCGGCCGCACTCTCATGGTCTTACCTAATCACCCATAAGGGTTGACCAATCACAGTTTTTTTCTTGTTTTTGTGTCCAATCAAAATCAACCGGATGAGGGCGCTCCCATAAGGGTCCCATAAGGGTTGACCAACCAGCAGCACAGTACGCGCGGCGCGATCAGTACGAGCGGCGCGATTAGGCTGCTGCTCTGCTGCTGCCTGTGCTGCCTGCCGGCTCCAGCCTGCGGCCCTGAAACAAATGGGATACGATACACACGCTTGCAGCAGCTCACAGGCCAAGGAGGCGCGGGCAAGCTTCTGGGAATGGAGGTACTTCTTCGGAATGTGGGTATTCAGCTGGTGGTGGTGCTGTTGGGAGACGCAACACTTCGGCGTGGCAGGATGAAAAGCTACTCACCAGCGAGCGCTTCCAGGCTCCCTCGAGGAAGACCTGAGCGGCAGAAGAGGAGGCTTACGTTTAGCAGGTGCCGTGTACGGGCACTGTTGCCGTGTTGTGTCCAATACTGCTTGTCGTGTGCTCTCTGCCGATACGAGTATTCTACCGCCTGCGAGTACGTCGTGTCGCCTGCTGGTACAGTGTTTTCTGGTACCTACAGAGTAGTACCTGTTGTGCATCACGACAGAACTACAGCTAACTACAGCTAGCTGTACTGCAGTATATGTTGGTTGTTCCACTCGTCGAGTAGTCCCTCCCTCCCCAGCAGATAGCTACGACTGCCGGCGCCGTACGGGCTTCGCACAGGCATCTGTACTCGTACCATCTACTGCGCTTATACACCTCTACTGACTGCTCGCATATATTATACATGCACCTGGTGTGTGCGGTGGGGGTATTGCACTAGTCTACTGCTGTACTGCTGTAAGAAAATCCTGCCTAGGAGGCACCTGTTGTTGCGTCACAACCTGCGTCACAACCTGCGCTGCTGCCGTGTACCGGTCACAACCTGCGCAGCAGCCCCCTAGCAGATGTCTGTTGCGTGGACCCCACGGGCTCGCTCTATATTTTGTCTACTACTATTGTGGGGAAGACCCCCGGTTCGACTCAACATCTATGGCACTTTCCTTTTCTTAGAGGGTAGCGTGGAGGACACGCCAAGGAAAGTGCCATATATGTTGAGTCGAACCGGGGGTCTTCCCCACATAGAGAGAGGGAGTCTTCCCCACACTACAGTATAGTAATATTAAATACGAACGGCAGCAACCGCCGTGGTCTGCATCGTCTTGCGCCACAGAGTATACGAGTAGTAAGTTGATCGTGCACATAAATGTGACTGATCTGCGATCATCTTTACAGCTTTATGGAGGATCGGGCGATACTGCTGGTACTGGTGGTACTGCATGCACCGAAGATGTTACACCTTCTGCCCGCCACTCTCTCTGCAATCCCGCTGCCCTTGCACGTTCGTCGCAACCTCTAGCAGGATGCTCACGCC
>JAYJME010001741.1:0-15445 GCA_036873775.1 Costaria costata
CACGAGTCACAGACCGCACTATACGAGTATCGCCTACAGGGCAGACGAGTGCGGGGAGTCAGACGTCCAAGTCGCGCACGGGCTCGCGTGTGGCGCCGAGCGGGCGGATCCGTGGCATCGGCAGGTGCACCCGAGGAGGAGGAGGAGGCGCGCCCCGGCGAAGAAATCGTGCAGGAAGGCGGTTGGCGGCGTGAGAGGTCCGCAAAAATCTTCTCTGCCAGCTGTTCCTGAGGTCTATCCTTACTATTTTGGATGGCTTTATTTTATTTCCTATCTCTTTTTTATTTATTTTTCTCTTGCCTGCAGTTTGTCTGGCTGGTTGGTGCATGTTCTTCTTGTCGTACCCGTCGCATTTTATTACCACCGAGCGTGCGTCTCTCTCTTAGTAGAATGGAAAATCAGCACGGGCGGGCACTGGGTGGCACTGCTGTGTGCTGAACGCCGATTGGCGGAAATAAAATGTTTTAGTGTGAAGAACGTACACGGCAGGTACTACTGTACAGTTGTTTAGTTTGCCATTTATACGTTGTTGTGGCTACAACGTAACCCCCTTTATTGTTCTTGTCTTGTGGTTTTCTCTCTCTCGTACTTTGTACTTCGTAGCTGCAGCACCAATCTTGAATCTCTCTCGGCACCAAGCCCTGTACCCGCGCCGATCTGATCCTACTCGGGCTTGAGCCCTCCGAACTGACCCCGGGCACATATACGTACATTATTAGCCACCCGCAGGGCAGTAGGGATTGCCTGTGTTTCGGCAGGACGTTTCCCGTAATATTCCTAGGGTTCGGATAAAACGAAACACGATTCAAACTTGGCATCCGCCTGCTCTGGCTTGAACCCTCCAAACTTACCATGGTTATGTTTATACATTTGGCCGCCGGCGGGGATCACCCAAAATCTGGGCCCCACGCCGAACTCCGCCACCGCCACCCCGACCTGCACCCGTTGATGTTGGGCTAGTTGTGGTTACCAGGAAACATGCCCAGAGCCGTGCGACTGTTTGGGCTACACTGTGAGCCCACACAGTCTTCCACTGTTGGAGTTCTTCAACTGAGGAGCTGTTCCTGTAATACCATGTATAATTGGATCTGGTGCGTATCGTACTATTTACGGGGGACCATAGTATACAGGACCAAATATTGTTAGCAAAAAATAGGGAAACATATACGTTTTGGTGTCTACAGTAGGTTCTATTGTGTGTACAGTAGGTCCTATTAACTCATGGGCCAAATATTGTTAGCAAAAATAGGGAACTGTATAGTTTTTTTGTGTCTACAGTAGGTCCTATTGTGTCCACAGAAGGTCCTATTAACTATGGTCCCCCTAAACTGCGGTACCTGGTGTATACTGTAAGCAACAACTTTAACGAAACGCATTGGATTGTGCGTCGGGTTTAGCTCACAATTAATTGTTCTTGAAGCTATAGCCGGTTGTTGGGTGCAGTACATCACTCCTCAAGTGGGGAAGCCTCATAAGCTATACCACCTACCCCTACCACCGCAGCACGCGCCCCCAGAATAGTTGGGGGATTGGCGCAGTCGGAACATTTGTAACCCGATCCCCGGCAGGGTCCCCTTGGCACCCGATCCCACGCCGACAGCTCTTGCAATCCACCAACATGAGGCGCGATCGTCCCAAGTAAAGTTCTTATAAACTTGCAGGCGAACCGGTTGCTGAAGCGGAAGGGGTAGTTGCTACCCATGGTGTTATTTGCAAGCCGTTGATAACGGCATTATTAGCGGAATATTTTGGACTATTTCGCCGGCAATACCACGGCTGCAACGGACATGTCTTCGACCAAGTGGATCGGACCCCTCGACTCTCGCTGACGTACCGTATGCACTAAACGCGGTGGAAACTTATTGAGCAATTTGATGTATCTTCGGCGGCGCACGGCCAATAAACTTTCGATTTGCGCTATTGCGGGGGACCATAGTAAATAGGACCAAAGAATGTTAGAAAAAATAGTGAAATATACAGGTTTTAGTGTCTACAGTAGGTTCTATTGTGTCTACAGTAGGTCCTATTAACTATGGACCAAAACTAGTTAGCAAAAATAGGGACATATATAGGTTTTGGTGTCTACAGTAGGTCCTATTGTGTCTACAGTAGGCCCTATTAACTATGGACCCCCGTAATAGGTTGATTCTGTTCGGTGCTATCGTGCCATGGCAAATATATTTTTTTGTTGCGACTCCGGTAGCACGGGGCTCTTTTTATCTTTTCACCGCTTCTCCATCGTTCTCGTGTTTTGCCTCTGAAAACGACTGCAACGTTCGGAAACAGGTCGCACTTGGTCACACACGGTTGCGCTAGCCCTTCCCTTTCTTACCATTAGGTTATGGGTTTATCGCGTCCACCTTCTGCATCATCTCCTTCGTCTTCTGTGTCTCCCCTTCGGGACCAGGACCAGGGAAACAGCAGTCTCGTAATCTACTGCTTTGTCTCGTTTTCACCAGCTCTGTTCCTCTAAACTACACCGAAATATTGTCAATAGGCCGAGCTAGTGCTCTTTCTGGTGCGCGCACTGCTGAACACGTTACTACTCAGATGTTCGGTTCAACCCCGGCGTCGTCTCTGCGCTCCTCCTGCACCACGTCGCTTTTTAGCCAACCGGTTGAGGAAATCACGAGTGAATGTCTAATGTTCGACGGTGTCGACAGATGAGGGTTCATATTCGACCCTCGAGTGCCCGAATCTCTGCATGCCGTAGTCCAAAACTAAAATATATGAATCGGTGTGTGATTATCGTATTGCTTGCGCCATGTCCCACTTTCTACATCACACTGACGCACACAGTTGCCGAGAGTCAAAAATATCCACCGCCGCGAGTTTCTGGCGAGAGCTCCAGTATCGTAATAAATCAAAGTATATGCTTTCCTTCAGCGACCGTTTGGGCGTTCCACACCGGCTAAACGGGTAGGTCTATTTGTGGCCGTCCTTAGTCTGCTCTTTATTGCATAGGTCCCAACGATCTCTGCCATGTACATGTATTTGGTGTCAAGTCTTGCGCGCTCCGTGCAGGCCGAAGTCCAACGTGCGTCACTGCAGTCCTCTCTATCGCGAGCCCGAGAATTTGCCGTTTTTTTTTCCTACGAGTGTATCTGTTTCTGCTCTGTCCTCGTTGGGCTGGAATGAACCACGTCACACAAGTGCACGTGTCCGGTCGGATTACCCCCCCCTTCCGTTGTTTTTCCTCTTCGAAATGCTCCGCACCTTGGTCGGGTAATTGCTCTTTCGTGTCGGGGCCTTTAGTCCTTGAACAGGATACGTAAGGGCTTAGTCACATAGCTCATAATGTCGCTCTTGCTACACGAGTGACACTGCTCCCTCAAATATTTGTCCTCGCTTTCAGCAATCAGTTTACCAGTTGGCCCTCGTTCGCGTACAGGTATATACGTTCAGACCGTTTGTTGTCTGCCTCGCTATATACCTTCAACCGGCGTTTGCCTGGCAAGTTAGACGTAGGTGTGGGAGTGGGTTGGTAAACGCCTCAACTTCGATACATTATCCGCGTTCTCTGGATGGAATTTGTTCCCTCCCGTTTGTTTTTCAAGTGGATATATTCCAGGTTCGTTTGGAGGGCCCAGAAAAAAGGTATCATCTAAGCCGATATTTCAAACGTGTGTTGGCGTGGTCGTTCGCTCGTTCGTTCGTTCGTCCGTGTCCGCTTATTGAACTCGTAGGAGAAACCCCTCGATTTTCGATTGCCGGGATGATCGGTCCTCGCCACCGTGCGACCCAATCATCTTACCTCAGTGGCCATACCACCACCTTGCTCACCCTCACGAAGTGTCAGCTCGTTTGGCGCCGCCTGTGTCTAGTTGTGGTGGAGTCGGTAGTGCGTGTACCTTGTCGGGTTCTCCGGGCTTGGAGATATCACAACGTATCTACTGTAGTTTCTCGCGCCTCCCCCCCCCCCACCTCCATCGTCTTCAATAATTCAAGAATTTACACACAACAAACCGGCGTGTTTTTGCTGCCCATAAGTAGGAACCTTAGTCCGTTCCCTCGATCCCAGCATTTGTTTATCTTCTTAATGGATACAGTCCTAATTGACAAGCGGCGTCGTTGGGTAGGTGCCCAACAACATGGGGCATCTCTTATCCCTAACTTATGCTGGGAACAAAATCTTATCTGTCGAATTACGGCCAGAACATCTGTTTTTCTTAAGGAAACAAAAGCACGAAATTCCTATAGGAAAAATAGTCAAATTCGACTTCAAGCATGACACCTCTAATCCCGGGTGCCCCATGCCCCAACTGTACACCGAGAAAAACACGCCGAGTTCCATGAGGTCGGAGGTTTCAGCCTTGAGGTTTCCTAGCTTAATCGGCAGACAAACGGGGCCCGGCCGGCCCGAAGCGACGACGGTTGGTGCTAGCGTTTTCCGTTCATCCTTAGCTGCGATTGCAAATGCGAAGAGCCGAGGGATACGGCCGGGCAGCAAGCCGTGCCTGTACGCGGAGCTCTAGACACGGCTCACGTGGGTGTTCATGTCCCAGAAGGAGTCTTGGCGCAAAGCGCGCCATTTTGCGCCGAATGCTACCATCGCCGTGTCCAACGCGTCGTCGAACCAATAGGGCGGCGGAGTAACGAGGTCATGGGCAAAGTTCCCAACGGGCAGGGATATATCCTAATATATCGCCTCCCCGCTACATCAACGGCAAAGCGATGTTTGCGTTGCTCGAGGCGCTCAAGGGGTGCAAACGCGCATCCGAGGGAGCTACGCCGGGAGAAACTCGCTATGGTAGTAGACAACCGTGCAGGGTCCCTACAGGACAATGGAAGCCGAACCAACGAGATGTCAAGCAAGGTAGATGTGTGGGTATAATACGGACGAAAAGTAACCCGCGGGAATGATATAAACGACAAACAAGCTACAGCATTGAGAGAAAGGAAAATGTAAACAAGTATGAGTGTGATATCATGCCACAGCAGAGAGGCCTCATTAATCCCAAACTATAACCAAATTAAGTGCCGACGGAATGCTACATCAGTAATTTTGGAACCAAAGAGCGGGGACGCAAGAAGTGTGTCCCCGGTGTTGGAGAAATCCTCCTGATTGTATAGAGAAAGAGAGAGAGGCCATGCTACTCATGCGATCGGTCGTACATAATCACGGTCAAGTTGGAAGGGGCTAGGGAAAAACAGACCATCCCGCCCGCCCATCGCTGTGCGCGGGGCACGCCGACAACAACGTCAGCTTTGTAGCGTTTATTTGACCGGGGTAACTACCCTGTGCAACGAGGTGCCGCGTTGATTACCGGTGAATCAACGCGGGGGTAGTAAGTAGCTTTGGGTGAGGGTTTCCGTCTGATCGCAGCAGAGAGGCCTCATTAATAAAAAACTATACGTATACGAACGAAAGCGACGACGGAATGTTACCACAGGAATTTCGCGATTTTGTTTCCTTGGAATTTCGCGATTTTGTTTCCTTGGGAAAACAAATTTTATGGCCGTAATTCGACAGATATTAGATTATTCCCAAACAACGTAGGAGTAACGTTGCTCCATGTTGTTGGGCACCTACCCGAAAAAGCCGCTTGTCAATTAGAGTTGTATTCATCGAGAAACAGTAATAAACGCTGGGTTCGATGGAACGGACTGTAGTCGTGACCGCAGGCGCTTGTCCATCCTGCTCGGGCGCCCCGTTCTGTTGGGGCGTTTGGCACCAGGCCTACGAGAAGTATTGTTGGTGTCGTCTCGATCGTGCCACCTGGGGCGGGAAGACACACGTCGTACTCTTGTCCTCCGGGTGTTAGTTCAGCGGAAGCGGTTTGTTACCGTCAAACGGTAAGTCGGGGTTTCCCGTCTCGAGAGTGGGGCTTACCCCCGAATTCATAGATTTGACGGAGGAGAAGAGGCTGCGTCCCAGTCCAGGAAGAACCCTGGCGGATATGCGAAATGGAATACGCCGGCCAGCCTGGTCGATGATGTCCCTGGATTGTGCCAGTTGCAGTCAAAGATGACTATTCGTTACCGGCGGTCCCGATTGTCTTCGGCTCCTGCAGCTTCTTGGATTCCCTCTGCGCATGGTTGTTGGAATCCGCCCGTTGCCTACCCGATGGTCAGCCACGCCGCTGTCCATCATCATTGTGGACCTGTCGGGGTTGGGGTACACACTCCGTCCACCACCGCCAACCATCACCTCCGTGTACTCGAATCCCATGTCGAAGTCGTCGTCAATTGAGGGATAGGTTTTAGTCCTCGTCAGGGGGAGGGGAGCTAGCGCTCAGGATAGCAGAGGCGATGTGAGCGCCGTCGTTCTGGGACAAGCCTGGTGCTCCCTGCTCGTAGCACTCCGCGTCGTCGTGAGGTTTGGGCTTGTGTGTGAATAGCATAGTTTCCTCTCAGGTGCTATACTGCCTTGGCCTTCAAAGATGCACTGTTCCTCTGTTTGTCGTGGTCCTCAGCCGATTTCTTGATGCTTTGTTCACCCTGCCCTTGTAGCAGTTCACCCTGCCCTTGTAGCAGTTACGCGCGTAGGTGCCCCTGCTTGCCACAGTTGTAGCAGGCCGATGTTTCGGCTGTCATTGTCATGTCCAGCAATCGTCCTCTTTACTCCATCGTTGTTTAGCAGGTCGTCAAGGCACAGGTGACACACTGTGATCGGCGTCCGTTACATGCTGAAAATGGAGTTCCGGCACATCGTTAGCCCAGTGCATGGTCGACCGTGAGTCTTCTCCATGAAGTAGTCCTCAAAATCAGGGCGGGGCTCGATGTTGACGATAACCAGCCGCACCATGGTAGCGCGGATGACTTTGTCCGTGGCCTTGCTGTACAGTACTTCTTGGTTACCAGCTCCTATAGGGCCTTCTGCCCACTTTCGCTGACCCCCGTCTCGCCATCGTGTTTGAGTACCAAAAGGGGAGTCGGCATTTCTGCCAACAATATATATATATATAATTAACCTCTTCGGTGGCCCTGTCAAACCCAGCCTGCGCTCCATGTGTCAAAGGATGCGTACGAAAGGTTCCCGCGTCGGCCGCTGCTTCGACCGGTCTCGGCTTACTCTTAGCCAAGGTCGCGATGTCTCTTGGCGTGGTGACGAGTACCACCGCCGGCTTCTTGAGCCAGTCTCGGAAATTGCCCGACTTCTTGCCGTCGAACTTCCTTAGCCCGTTTATGGCGTCCGTGATGCTTGTTGCTGTTGGTGACATTTCCCATTATGGTACGTAGTACTTCTCAGAAAGGTTTTTGTTTGATACCCGCAGTCGTCGATAGTACCGGAGAGCTAGGTGCACGGTGTTGAACTTCTACAGCGAAGCTCCGTGCTACTACAACATAAGTGCACAGTCTTGACGGAGTTTATGCCGCGATTTTCTCGAGGGTTCTCGGAGACTTCTGATCCGACGTTATGTCGTGCTCACGCAGCAGATCTTAACTTTAAAGCAGTGCCGCAGTTGTATTGAGGAAATCGTTGCCGTACTCGTTGTGGAGGTCCCGAGACTTTCAATCCATTATCCATCGTAGATTATGACCAACCACAGATATCCCAATTAACAACGGCGAGGTAACTATTTTTCCGTTGTCGTGTACAACTAATTGCTCGAGATTCCTGAGACGTTTGCTTTCACTCTTCATCGTGGAAAAAAGCAGCGCTCCTAACGGAATATAAGTTGCCGTCGTACACTTGTCGTTCGAGAGTCCCAGAATGTACGATCTACAGTCCTCGCGGATTACGCAAAGAGTCATTAATATCTACGGCAGGGCTGCGACTGTGGGGAGTTGTTTGCGTCGACGTACAACTGTGGTATTTGTGTGTTTTGTTCGAGATGTGTGTGGTCTGCGTCAACGTCAAGACGCCGCAGTAGGTGATGCGTTTAATTCCAATGCAGTCTAGCTCTGGGAATCTCTTCACACAGTTGCAGCAGTTGTTGGTAGACGCCCCGTGAAGGGCTCTCTAGATACAAGCAGTACCTCGTACAGCTTCACTCACGTTGCGACGAAGCAGAACCCTTCAAAGGTAGACGCTGTCGTCGGGTTTACAGGATGCTCCACACAGCAGAGGTTCTTGAGCTTGAACCCCAGTCCCCGGTTAAACCGGTCGTCGCTCGGGGTGGACGTGTCCTTGCCTAGCCATTGCATCTGCAGTTATTGCAATGTTGTTCACGACAATCGAGGCTCATAACACATTGGTGTGCGGCGTGTATATCAAAGCATTGCTAAGTATTTGCACGATTCAATACCCACTCGCTTGTCTTCAGACGAGGTGCAATCCAATCGAGAGAGGCAAACGCTGAACCACTGTTAGGTGCAATCGTGTGAGATCCAAAAAGGGGAAAAAAACTGTAGACTGGTGACTCGTGTTGAACATCGTTGCCCGAAAGGATTGCCGAAGAGCAGAAGATAAGTGAGCGAGTAGGGGGGCTAAATCCGCACTCCACGACAAAGCGAAAAGGGACGCACGCGACTCTGCTTGTCTTGTCGTACGACCCTAGATATCCACAACAAAACAAACCTTACGTAGGGCCTGCGTAATTCAACGAGATCGTGTTCCGAACCGTCCTCAGAAGTATATGGGAGTCCTAGTGAATTAAACCGTTATCCGACACTTCAGTTCAACTTTTAACGTATGATACTTGATACTTGCAGCACAGAAGTTAGCGCAGAGACTACGAGTACCTGAGGCTACGAGTGCACAACACACAACCGCTGTGTATCACAAAATATTATCTGCTTCGTATCTGCCCGGAGGTTCCTCGTACGTGTCCACAGTAGTACATAGCTGTTGTTACGTTATGACGTAGCACATGAAAACAGTGTCACCCAGCAACGACTAGAGGCTACTGGCTGCTCCCGTAGTACGTACGTATCAAACTCTAGCGCCTTGGTCGTTTGCTCACCAAATTACTATATGCCCAGTGTAGTATTAGTTATCGCTGCCTGAACAATCTTGTGCTAGCCAGACGGGACCACAATTTATCTATTTTGGTGTCTACAACGAAGAACCGGCCGCAGAACACTAGGACTAATCTCCGTGGCACTATCGATCACGTGATCATATCGTAGTGTTGCGTAGATATATGATACCTTGCAGCCATACGCGCACGGCCTGTCTGTCGCTCAGGACGCAGCGATACATTGTTCCTACTGGCCCCTATTCCTTCTGGAACAGAACCAACCGTTTCCGCCACAGTGACGTGCCATATTCTTACGTCCTCGCAAACACCTCACACGCGCGTTTTCCGGCAGGACGAAAGGAAAAACATTGAATTTGCCGCACTCCCGACAGCTGGGCGAAGAACATGGGATGCTACCGCATCGTCATTGCTTTAGTCGCCTCCGCAGTCTTCTGCTGCTTTGGACGAGGTGCTGCTCAGTACCTTAACTGCTCCAATGGAAGGACATACGACGACGTATTTGAGTGCAAGGGGCCGCCCGCCACCGTGCCGTGCTCAGCAGACGGCCAACGGGCGTGGGTGGTAGAGGATTCGGCACAGACGGAGGCCCTAGCAGCAGCGACCAACTGTTCCGGGGGGTACTTCGAGGTGGAGTGGAGGGGGAGGGTTGTCCTTGACAGAACGATTTACATCCCTAACGGGACCATGGTAAACGTAACGGGCGCCGATTCGAGCGCGGTCATGGACGGCAATGGGTCGGTCCGGCTATTTACCGTGATCAACGCCTCTCTGCACCTAGACGGCATCAGCGTCATCTCTGGTGACAGCCTCGTTGGCGGTGCCATCGCCTCAGTAGGGTCCAGTTTGGTCCTAACTCAAACGAGCTTTTCCGGAAACAACGCTGATATTTACGGGGGCGCGGTGTATGCGTCGGTTGGTTCCAACGTATCCTGTTTCGAGGTGAGCTTTGTCGACAATACCGCGGGCCGGAACGGCGGCGCCATGTATGTGTCTGACCGCTCAGCAGTTTCTTCCAGCGGAAATGGTACGTATCGCAACAACGTCGCTGGTGAGGACGGAGGTGCTATGAGGGTGATCTATGGCTCCAGTGTGTCCTGGGTGGACGAAGTGGTGTTTGCCAACAACAAGGCTTCGAGGTACGGTGGTGCCTTGATTGTTCAAAGTGGCTCTAGCGTGTTCTGGAGCGCCGCCGCAGAGTTTGACTCAAACAGCGCTGTGTTAGGTGGTGGCGCTCTCGCAATAGCTGATTCCAGCGCTTCGTGGACGAGCATCACCACGTACACCAACAATAGCGCTGGCTCCGGTGGCGCCCTTGTACTTGTTGAATCTACTGTTGGGTGGGGTGGAGTTGTTTTATTCACCAGGAACGTCGCTCCCGATGTAGGCGGTGCTCTCTATACTATTAACTCTAGTGTTTCGTGGAGTGAATCGACCACAAGCACATTTTCTGGCAATTCCGCTCGGAACGGCGGCGCTCTTTTCATCGACGATTACTCTGATGCTTCATTCGGCGGAAGCGCTACCTTCGATGGCAACAGCGCTCTTGGTGACTACCCGTCACATGGGTATGGCGGTGCCATCACCATATTAGACTCCATCGTCGAGTGGCGTGCGCAAGTTAAGTTCAGCGGAAACACAGCTTTGTTGGCTGGCGGCGCTCTCGCCGCCGAGGATGCCCATGTTTCGTGGCGAGAAAAGGCCGAGTTTTGCAACAATTCGGCCGTAAGTGTTGAAGACGAGCGTGGGGTTGGCGGTGCCCTCTATCTTAGCCGCACCACCGTTCAGTGGAGTGGGCCGACAGTGTTTACCGGGAACATGGCTTTGGTTGCCGGCGGCGCTGTTGCCCAGAATGCATCGAGCGTGTTGTGGGGAGGGGAGACGAATTTCAGTAACAATACGGTCACTGGGCATGGAGGTGTTCTCTTCGCAACTTGGTCGCACAATTTGTGGGCTGGAGACACTCTATTTGTAGACAACCACGCGGGGCTCGAAGCCTCCAGTTATGGCGGTGCTATAGCCCTACAGCTCGGCTCCAGTGTGTCTTGGGGAGGGGGGACGACGAAGTTTATCAGAAACGTCGCGGGCGGGATTGGAGGTGCGCTGTACGTGGTGGGTAATTCCAATGTATCTTGGAACGGAGACACCGAGTTTGATGGTTGCGTTGCTGCCGTTGGAGGGGCAATTTTTGTTAGTAACGGGTCGTCCGTGCGATGGAGTGGACGGGCGGACTTCACTTCGAATAAAGCGGTTTTTGACGGGGGTGCTGTGTATTCTCCACCACCTGACGTAGAGGATAATCCTGCGAAGTCAACCCTTGCTATCATGGGCAAGACGACATTTATCAACAACACGTGCGGAGCGAACGGAGGTGCGTTGGTCATGTTCGGTGCTTTGTCGTTAACAATCGATACGGAAGACGTTAGCTTTGTTGGCAACTCCGCCGACGTCGCAGGAGGTGCGGTTGTTATATCGGGCGCCGGTGTTGGTCCTGAGTTTTCTGACGTGAGTTTCCTCTCCAACTCTGCTCAAGTCGGAGGTGGGGTCTACCTCGTGGGCTCCGGCAACACGAAGGACATAATCAGCAATGAAGCGCCAAACCCTACACAGTTCCACCGGTGCCGGTTCGTGAACAACAGAGCCACAGCAACTGGTGGCGCCATAGATAGCGCGGCTGGTCAAGATATCATTGTCGACAGCATTTTCGTTAACAATACTGCGGGGGTGGGGGGAGCTTTGAGGCTCGCGGGGACAGCACATATAAACAATTGCACATTCGTGGACAATGTTTCAGACGAGGGGGGTGGGGCGGCCGTATCCAACATCGGCTCTATTTCGACAATGGCTAACAGCTCTTTCATCGACAACGTCTTCGGCTGCGAGCGGGACGAGTTCTTGGGGTTCAACGCGGTGAGCCTGTTAACGCGCTTTTGTCAACATGGGGTAGATATTGAAACAAGTGTTCCATTCGAATCAAGCCGTCGTACTTCCATCGCTGGGTTCGGAAATCTCCGAGTCCTGCTTCTCTGCTTTCCTGACAGTGTCAACATGCATAGAATGGAAGGAGGTGCCCCCTACCGTTTGGCACTTAGTTCCAAACCAAGAAGAGTCAAAGTACCCCCACCGGTCTGGTCGCCATGCAAACTCATTTTGAGGAGGTTGATTGGATGACTATCAGATAGACTCGGGTTCAGGACACCTAAATGTGTGTAAAACGTATGCGATAAAGCCAGATTGTTAGCGCTCAGTTGCTGCAGTCGTTTTGCCGTCAGGCCAGCTGCATAGACGATGAAGCCTGCCACGGTAGCGGACAGTACATATCTTGTAGCTGTGGTATAGGTGGGCTTATTACCCATATCTCGAAATGTCACCGAATCATCGCCCCGCGCTCATTCGGATATCCCAATGCCCTGTGGCGTTTTTGGCGTCCTCGGTTGCAGTCTGGGGACCTTTACGGGGCCGTCTGTGACGGCTGCTCTACTGAGTGCACAGGATGTATCTTGGGCAAACCGCGTGGGGCCCCGATGTGCAAGGACGTGATGGACCATGCTACCAGCTCTGGTGGTACCGACACCCTAGACTTGATCTCGATTGATCCCGGCTACTGGCGAGCCACCCCTGTTAGCACCGAGATCCTGCCATGCTACGATGCCGAAGCCTGCCTTGGAGGAGTTACCGGAACGCTTGAGTTCTGCCTGGAGGGTAATGAAGGACCATGTGAGTGCTGCCCGCTAAATTTGTTGATCGTTAACATGCTGGCGTCAACGTTGCTCCGCCTTGCCGTCATGTTTGCGACGTATAATTCGTTAGTTGCGTTAACACTGAAAAAAAACGATTTGAAGGCGTTTTTACGCTATGAGCTTTCGCCCTTTCGTGTAACTGTACTTTTCTATGCACTTCAACGGTATTGTCTAACCTCCTCCCCACCTCGCCTCGAGTGCCTACGTTTATTCGACAGACTGCGCAACTTGCGGCGATGGGTACACGGGACGCATGGGCTCCGCTTGCCGCAAATGTCCCGACGCAGCCGGCGGGATCGTGCTCGTAGCCATCGGTGTCGTCACGGCCCTCTTGGTAGTCGCTGCATTTGGGGTATATCTGACATCGGCGGACGATATGGGGTGGGCGGGAGGAGGGGCCATTGAGTGCCTGAAGAGATATATTCCGCTCCAATACGTAAAAATTGTCGTCGTGACTTGGCAGATCTTGACACAGGTGAGAACTGTACCTACGATACTACACAGCAAATAAGCCGTGGGTCCTAGGCTCCACGTGCCGCCGTCAGTACTATTGGAAGAAGTGCAGCTAACCTGCACCTTTGAGGATTTTCGCGTTTTTGGCGCTACTGCAGGCAACGCTAACGTTGTACCTGTGGTCAGAGATCCCTCAATTATTATCGAGGTTGTAGAGTGGAGGGGTGGTAGAGGACGGGAGCTATATGTATGCACTGTACATTGTCATTACACAATGTTGCAGAAGACTCAACAGAGGCCTTAAATGTTCGTGTCTGATCCAGGCATGAGACTCACCGAATCACCTCCCTCTTCGTGCCGATCACGTTATGCATTCCTCCCAGTTCACGTCAGTGGCGAATATCGTCTACCCCGACATATACCAGCAATTTCTTCGCGGTCTGGACTTCGTTAACTTCGACTTCACCTGGGCCATCTCGGCCAGTTGCATATTTGACCTAGACTTCCACGACCGCCTGCTGGTGGCGACGATCGGGCCCATCATGACCACGGCTTTCCTAGCTGCAACGTACGCCGTCGCGGCCCTCAAACATCGCGGGGCGATCGAAGCTCTCCGAGCTGTCCGACACAAGCACGTTTCCATGTTACTCTTGCTAACGTTTTTTGTGTACTCAAGCGTCAGCTCCATCCTATTCGAGACGTTCGCATGCGATGGCCTCGAAGACGGCAAGACCTACCTACGTGCAGACTATCGGATTGAGTGCGATTCCTCCAAGCATAAAGCATATAAGAAGTATGCAGGCTTCATGCTAATGGTCTTCCCGGTGGGAATCCCTGTTCTCTACACCGGTCTCCTGGTCCGGGACCGTTACAGGTTGAAGATGGATGGCGCTGACCGTGAAGAAAGTATACGGGTCAGTTCAACTTCCGATCTGTGGAGCCCGTACAAGCCTTCTGTGTTTTACTACGAGGTGATCGAATGCGGTCGACGCATTTTGCTCGCGGGGGTGGTTGTGTTCATCTATCCCAACACGGCAGCCCAAATAGCAATAACGCTTAAGATGGCGTTCGCTTTCACCGTCATATCAGAGGTGTTGGCTCCGTACGCGTGTAAACGGGAGACTTGGCTTAACCGTATGGGACACGTTGTCGTGTTTGCGAGCATGTACTTGGCGTTGCTACTGAAGGTAGACGTGTCCGACGAACGCGCCAGCAGTCAGGCGGTGTTCGAGGCTATCCTTGTCGCCGTCCATGCATTCATGGTGGCGGTCGTAGTGGTCGAAATGGTTGTTCTAGCGTGGTCTCTGAGGGCGGATCAGGGAGGAGATCCGGTACGCGTGTTCCGCTGCTGTGAACTTTTTCGCAGGCTGAGAAGCACTATCAAAGTGGGCCCTAACCCTAGTCCATAAACTATTTGTGCGGTGGGACTCGCTTTGATAAACTGACATGTAGCAGAGCCATCACGGCGCGGTAAACTGTCACTAGGTACAGGCTTATGGTGTTCCCTTGCGCATTGTTTAATCCACACCTGGGTAGTGGTGCATTTTATTGATTGGTTCTGTACTTGGTTCCTCCTCCTCGGTTGGGGGGATAACGAAAAGTTTTGTTCATCATATAGGGGACAGAAAACCGAGGTGGTGACGCCGGACGCGCCCTCTGCAGGGCTGACCTAGGATTGCCGAGTTATCTGTTGATCAGATGATATATCACTGAATCGCTTAAATGTATGTGAGAAGCACGATGCTATCTTTGAAACCCCGGTTTCGATCTGTGTCCTCACCGATTTCAAGGTTGGCCAAGAACTCGCCGCAAGCGTCAGTCGACGGCGAAGTTAACCAGTCATAGATACACAGGATATTGGCCAGGAAATATTGCCCCAGATAGGTACCGATGAAGACGGCTCGTCGAAAGGACCGGCCCTTCAAAGCTCAATGCTTATCATGTGTATGTACACATTTTTGTTTTCCTTACATTTTATTTTTCCCTTTTCCTGTCCTTGCGGCAAGGTGTTGAGCGTACTCGGTGCATGAGGCATGTATGTCACGGTTCGGGGGAATACGTAGATACTATGGTCGTGTTTATCCCTGTAGAAATATATATTCTCACGGAGGCACATCACCACTCGATAATACATATACCCGTTGTGTCCTGTCAGTATTAGCGCCAATCTGTGCGCCTATGGTGCCTTGTCCGGGCAATATCGTCGGTAGAGTACCCGCCTGTAGCGTATCCCTCCCGCCCCTCCCTACCTGCACTCGTGCCCGTTGCCTCGGCACTGTCGTCGGCAGAGCATCCGTCGGTAGCGTGCCCCCCCCTTCCCCGTGCCTGCACCCGTGTCCGTTTACCCGGAACGATCGTTGGTCGAGTATCCGTCGGTAGCGTATGCCC
>JAYJME010001742.1:0-15444 GCA_036873775.1 Costaria costata
TTTTTTGTATTTTTTTTCGATCTTGGATCGGTCATATCTCTCTCTCGAAAAAAAAAAACGTCCAGAGGGCCGACACCCAATGCGTCGACTATTAATAGTGCATGAACTACGCCGTGTAAAAAAAGTCAAGTCCAAGTTCGTAAAATTGATGGGGGCATCACCAATCCCACGTTCAAACATTATTATGGCTGGCCCAGCTCGTAATGAAATGGGAATCTGATCTGTCCGACCGCTTGTTTATATCGTTTTGTATCATGTGTATAGTACTGACGATGGAGATATTTTGATACTTTGATATTTGTGTTTTTCAAGACTTTACTCGGTTGTTCTGTGTTGGGTTTTGTTCGATGAAAGCCGCACCGCGCGGCTTCATTTTTTTTATGGTTTGTCTTTTTTTTATGGTTTGTCTGATCGCTCCAACGGCCACCCATCTGGGATTCGTACAAAAGATACAAGAGTGTAGTTGCGTGCGGAGTATTTACTATTAACCGGTTACCGGCGCAACTTACAACGAACGATCGAACGGTACAAATATAATATTGATACTACTATTCATACTATATTCACAGCAGTACAACCCGGTATCATAAATCCGGTATCATATTATACCAGTGTGCGGAAGCTGTTACTATTAATACTTACAACAGCAGTATTCCGGAATCCGATATTCGATACCGAGATATTCGCCCCGACATCGGGTTTGCCCTCTCCTATTTGTGCTATTGCCTGCGAGAAAATAACGTAGTACGATAGACGCCAGGGCATTATTTGGGGCTCCGACATCTGTTGCGCGAAACGTGCGATATGCGTGAATGTAAATATATGCCCAAAAAAAACATTTGTAAAAGTGCACTTTAGACCCCTTCAAACGTTTTTTCCGCCTACATACATATAATATATACGGCGAAGAAAGAGGGTGCCTCATTTTTTTTTTCTCGCCTCGGGCGAAAAAGACACGCGCAACATTTTTTTTGCCTGCGGCGAAAATAGTTGTTCGGCCACATCCGGCGCCTGTTGCGCAAAACCACAATGCCGACCCTAAAGTTGCGCCAACGCAACAACTAACTAATGCCCTGGTAGACACTCAAAGAGTACGTAGTCTAGATCTGATGAAGTCAATAAACAGTAAACACGTTTTCTCAACACGTAGAGCACTTGTTGTCCTGTTCATACTTGTAGTATCGTCGTACAGTACGCGACAGATGTTAAGAATCTGATCATTAAGAATTTGAGGCTGAAATTTCAGGGGGGAAGTAAGAATTTGACCTCTTTGTACTGAAATTAGTGTGGAGCACACCCAGTCTTACATAAGAATCCCAGTCTGGCCGAAAATAAAAGATTCTTAACATCTGTCGCGTACTGTAGACGCGGGGCTCGGGCGTTCAAGCTCTACCGGCCGTCGAGAAAGTCGACATTGAGATTGAGTCCGAGGGGGGTGCTATGCTATACACCGTCGTATGCGAGTAGTGCCTGTTACAGCTAGACCCACCTTTTGGGTTTAAGATGTATAATATGGGATTGATCTATTGATATTCATAGGATATTGCATTTAGGGGAAAATGAGTGTTCTAAGTTCTAACCGCAGTTTCCTCAACAGCTGAACACTTGTTTTGAAGACACGTGGCAGTGGTGTACAACCCTTTTACTACCCCAAAACGGTATCCCACACTATTTCCAAGTATTTTTGTCCCCAAAAACCGTTTCCGGCTCTAAAGGGATTAAGTTAAGACCGTCCGGTTTAAGACCTTTATGAGTTTAAGATCAGGTAAGTCGGCCTGTTACGAGGCAAAAAACTAGTTGGGATTGGTATGAGATCATTTTGTGGTTTTAAACGGTATGATAAGACCATAACAGAAAAAATACCACCTTCATTGGCTTTGTCAGGGCTGGTCTTCAAGTGGATACACCATTGTACTTGGAAGTAGAGTGAGCACGGTTTTGCCGTATCGGATGAGGTACCTGGTACAGTGAACCTTACTCGTAGAGTATTGGAGCAGCTTGTTTCGGCTACTGCTGTAGGGCGGTCGCAACAATAAGGTGTAGTAAAATAAAAGTCTTTTTCGCAATGATGGGGTTCGCGTAGTTGTGATTGGTGATTGCGACACGTGCGAGTCCTCGAATGATTTGTTTTCCCTTGTCTGCCCGTCACGCCGTAGTCTGGATGTTTGTTCGTCTTTTTTTAACGGAGGCGTGTTGGTTCGTGATTTTTTGTGTCACCACAATGATCACTCGGTGACACTGAGCGCGCTGCATGCAAGCGGCGAGAGAGTTTGGGGTGCTGTTTGCAGTGCTGTAGCGCATCAGTTTATGTCAGTGCGTGCTCAGATTGTTCTCTGGGTGATTGATGGATCGTCTTGTTGTTGCGTCTTTGGTGGGACATGATCCACTTAACCCCTTTAGAGCCGGAAACGGGTTTTGGGGAAAAACGTATTTGGGAATAGTGTGGGATACTTTTTTGCGGGTGTAAAAGGGTTATAGATTTAAATATCACATGTTTTCGTACATGTCAGTGGCGATACATCTATCGAAATAACAATTTGTCAAAACATGTGCTGTGCTGGTATTTTGGTATATGAGCTGACCGACTATTCTGTGTGCCCCTTTTGGTCCGCGTTGGGGATCTCGGTACTTTGTGCTCTTTGTTTTTCTGTCAATGATAACGCCTGCCTGCTTCACGTTGTGACTTTGCTTGTTGTTTGTTTTTATAACGCTTCAGGTCTTGGCAGTTACATCAGAACGCCTTCGAAGCCCGCTACGTCGAACAATGCGGCGCTGGCGGTTTTCCTACGCGTTCGCCCCCCTGGCATGGCGGACGCTGACCTCGACGAGCTCACCGGACGCCGCACCTACCAGATTCTGGAAGACAAGGCCACCCTTCGGACCTTCCCTCCCCTGTCGGCCGGGCACAGTCGGACCATCAACCGACAGGTCTGTGTTTGCTGAATGCTGATTGGTTGACGTAGACTGATATAAGCCGATATCTTCCAACACCAGAAAGACACTCAAACAACGAAAACGGCGGTTTTAGGAAGATCTCGTCGATATTTGGTTCGGCGTTAAACTATTTTAGCCCTGCTGTGTACGAAAAACATGTTTCCCATTCTAGATCCTAGTAAGTTGTACTATATATGGGACTGCAGTTCTACAGGGTTAACCTTGAGGTGCACAGAAGCATGTTTCCCACTCTAGTTTCAAGTAAGTTGTACTATAAACGGGACTGCAGTTCTACAGGGGTTATATATACACTATAGACCTGTCGATGAAAAAATCGAGGTATTTTTTTTTTGTGGAAGGAGGTGTGTTGTATCCCGGCGTACCTGGTATACCTCAACTCGTTTACTACCCCAAAAAGAATCCCACACTATATACATGTCCGAATAGGTTCGTCCCGAAAAACCGTTTCCGGATATATATAATGGTTGAGGTCATTTGTGTTGTTCGCTGCTTTAAGCTAGGTCTCAAAAAAAGACAGGGAGCTGTTGCTTTTCGTAACACGGCATCGTGTTGTGGGTTGGTAACTATGATTGCATATCTGAACTTTTCCCACGTTGTGGTCCTATTGCGTTTTTTTACACTGCCACAATGTTTTCGTTTCTTAACTTTAAGACAGAACGCGAATTTTGTTTTGTTTGACGGAGCCTAACATTGGCGTTCCTGTTGGCTAAGGCAGTTGTTGTATGCCGTATTTATACCGCTGCTACTTAAGAGAACGAAACGAGGACCGCGCACTTTTGTTTTTTCGGACCAATCAACATAACCCATACTTCCACCAACGAACGCTGTAAATAGATGAATAGTTGCCTGACAGTTTCAATTTGCAGTTCCTCGAGAAAGTATCTTCTTTTTTCTTTTCTTTTTTTCCATTCGCCATCTGACAAACTGTACTCGTATCATAGCGCTTGCGTTCCTGTTGTATGATATATATATATATACTGCATATACAAAAATATATACGGGAATAAGGGTGTTTGTCAGAGCTGTGACTCACAGGAATACAAATACTTTCAAACGCGAAAGTAGAGGTTACCATTTTTTAGAGTGATGTCAGACACTAAGTATGAGACACCGCAACAAACTCTGACCAATGGGTCATTGGGTCTGATTGTTTTAGGTTTACGGTTTGTTGTTTGTAATGTGTGTCTCGTGCGCAGGGTGTGTCAACAGTTGTTCCGAATATGTGGTAAGCTACCCTGTTGAAACTTTCAAACGTGGAAGATGTTAACAATCAAACCTAATTCCTTTCGATAGTAGTACGAACAATGTAAGCCCCCAGCTAACCTGTCTTATTTTTACCATGTACAGGCGAAAGACTTCGGCTTCACGCGGGTGTTCAGCACCAAGGCCACCCAGAAGGAGACGTACGAGTCCACCATGAGGCCGCTTGTGGACGATGTGTTTTCGTCGCAGAACGCGCTGCTGTTCGCGTACGGCATGACCAATGCGGGAAAGACGTACACGGTGCTCGGGGAAGATGGCAGCCCGGGACTCATCCCCCAGGCCCTTACGTGAGTCGTTGTTTCTTCGCTTGTTGTACGGTGGGTTTGGCCGTTTACATGTTTATTTTTGTGGCATCGGGTAATGTGCAGGAATAATGAGCGTCAAGTTCTGTGATCACTGAAGAACCTTCCCCGAAGGAGGTAGAAAATCAAGGAAAATCAAAAGGATTTTTTTCTTTTTTTCTTGGTGTACGAGTGTGCAGGGCCGTTTGTATTTTTTTTCGCTCGTATTTTATGCGTGCTGTGTTTGATGGTCGTTTGTTTCGTTTGGGTCAATAGATATTCTTCTTGCAAGGATCCTCAAGTTCGACAGATAGTAGATTTTCACTTTGTCATTCAGGTATTATAATTATAGCTCATGTTGCTGGGTGGGAGCCGTGGAAGCCGTATATTCTGGGTAAGACATGTTGTTTGGTTTGGATCTATTACCCGGGACCATAGTTAATAGGACATACTGCAGACACAATTGGACCTACTGTAGACACCAAAACCTCTATATATTCCATATTTTTGCTAACAATATTCGGTCCCATTTACTATAGGTCCCCCGTAATAGCAAATATATGGGAAATAAATTTAGGTTTTGGTGTTGACAGTAGATCCTATTGTGTCTACAGTAGGTGCTTATAACCATGGTCCCCCGTAAATAGCTGGGGTTTACATATATATATACCCACCACAATATCTAACACTCAGTATCGGCACGTTGGGATATATTTACGGATTAGACCTTGTATAGATTTTGATCTGCGACTTGTGCAAGGTTCGTCAAACATGAGTGTTTTAACGCTTTACTTGCCTGAATGTTTTTTTTTAATAAACATTATCTTTTTGGCGTCGTCCACTCACTATTTCTGCCACGTTTCCCGACTTTGCATTTGTTTTTTCGTTTTTTACGCTTGTGTCTTAACAGGGACACGTTCGAGCGAGTGTCGGCGATGCAGAAAGACGAACCCGAAGTGCGCGTGGAGATGTCCTTCTTAGAGATTTACATCGAGAACGTCTACGACCTTCTCGCGGCCGCCGATGCGGTACGTTTCAAATTTGTTTCTGTTTTCGTCTGTGTTGAGTATTCGCTTCAGCCCGAGCGGGTTGATTTTCAGATGGGATATGGGGTAGGGGGGTTTTGGAGCCGTTGGAGTAGGCTTCGCACGATATCCACCATTTCGGTAAGTTTTTTTTGCTCGTTTTATTTGGTTTGCTCCCTAGACAATTTTTATGTGCGCTCGTACTGATGTACTCTCTCTCTGTAGGTACGATTATTAACAGTTGAATAGTTTATGTTGATTTATATGCTTGTCAAGGTGGGCGTTCTGTCTTTTTTTTTCCTCACTGTTTTTGCCCTCTTTTATGCTTGTTGTAACAGGACGATTGGGCAAAGGCGCGATCCGCGCTCAAGCTGGACGACCGCATGGGGGTCATCCAGGCGCGGGATCTTTCTAAGCACGTGATCAGGTCGGCGGCTGACGGGCTTGACCTCGTCAAGAGGGCCACCGCCAACCGAAGGGTAAGCTTTCATTTGTTTGCCCATTTCACCGTTTCTCAGTGTGCTTTCTTTCTTTCATTTTCTAAAAAACACGGTAGCACAAAATCCAGACCATGAAAACCTTAGCGTGAAGCAATGCATCCAACAAACAGTAACTTATAGTATCAGGTTGCAGCTCACTTTCCCCCTGGCCCGGCGGCCCCAACCACAAGGTCCTACTTCCCCCCCCCCTTCCTGAACGCTTTCGAAGAGGCATCGAAGGACAACCCGCTGCCATAGAGGGTACTACGCACGAGGTGTGACGAACGCCCGTCTTTACCTACGTCCGATCTCTTCCTATTTCTGCCCTTTCTCCTCCCTTCCTTCCCAAAACATGCATCCATCCCCACGAAATGGGCGTGGGTCTGTTGTGTCAGCCTCCACCCGCCCGCCCGCCCGCCCCGCCTCTAGGTATATATATATGCTTGATCATGCATATCACGAGTACATCTGCCCTGAATTATGTAGAGCGTTTAACCCTTTTAAGACTCCGCTCCCGTTTTATTGACAACTTATGTTGGAATCAGAGTCATATTTTATGTTTATGTGTGGTGCAGTAAGTACTACATGGTTTTATGTCAGGATGGGAGTTGTGTCCGATGCGTGTAAATTTCTCACTTGCTTGTGTCTGTTTATTCGTTTACCGCCCCCGCCTCCCTACCCCGGCCCCTCTACGTTACGCCTCTCTGGTTTCAGGTGGCTTCGACAAAGCTGAACGAGGATTCTTCACGGTCCCACAGCGTGTGTATGGTGAGTACCCACGATTGAGTTTCTCTATTTGCGGCGCTACCGTACTCGTAGTGTCGCTTTGGTTTGCCTCGGTCTTCGTCTTCGTCGTCTTGTTCTTCTATAGTTTATAGGACCTACTGTAGACACAATAGGACCTACTGCAGACACAATAGGAACTACTGTAGACATCAAAACCTATTTATTTCCCTATTTTTGCTAACAATTTTGGGTCCTATTTACTATGGTCCCCCGTAATAGTACTTGTAGCTGCTTAGACGTTACCGAAGTTGAGTTCATTTCTCGACTACACTTATGGTGCATTATTTTCAAAGGCGAAACTGATGCTATCCTGCACTTAGTACCTTAAAAGTTTTTTTTTTTCTTGAACATGTTGTATTTCTTTCCCGTGGGATTGGGTTGCCTAGGTCAAGCTTTCGTGCACGTAGAGGTTTATTTACATAGGATCTGTTTTATTGAACTTGTTTTTCCTCTTATCCTGTGAATTTGCTGTCTTCAGATCTCTAGCTCGTGCGCTTGGAGCGTCTGAATATTGTCTGTTTTTGTCGAGTATGCTGTTTCCCTTTTCAGGTTGGATTTTTGTGCCCAGATAGATCAATCTCGTGCGATATAAGGATCTAAATTATATATAAACACTTAATGTCGGCTGATTTTCATGACCGTGTTGGTTTTTGTTTTTCCCCGTGGAATTGGTGTTCCCAGATCAAGCTGGTGCGGTCGAAGGGCAAGGACTCCAACCTGTGGGTGGTTGACCTCGCGGGAAGTGAGCGCAGCGGACGAACGGGGGCAGGGGCGACAAGCACCCGTCAGAAAGAAGCCAACAACATCAACAAGAGCCTGAGCACCCTGTGGCACTGCCTCACCATCATGCGGTACGTTCGATGCGACCGTTATTTGGTACACTACCGGTATGCCAACAAAATCAACAAGACTCTCAGCACTTTGTGGCGCTACCTGACTATCTGTCATGCGTAAACAATTGGATTCGATACCTACAGTATATATAAATATATCTTTCCACCTTTTTCTATTTTTTTGTATTGTATTTTATATGTGATCGACGTCTTAACTTGTTCTCCACAAATTCGGATGGCAAGCGTACGACTAATCATGATAGGATTTTATGCGCTACGATTCACTTTTTTTTAATTTGCCTTAACCCTTTCACTACCCCAACAAGTATCCCACACTATTTTCAAGTAGTGTCATCCCCAAGAACCGTTTCTGGCTCCAAAGGGCTTAAAGATCGCTCGTTGCCAGGGCAAAAACTACTTGGATAGTACTTGCGACGAACGATATTGCGGGTTTGTTTTTCCTTCGTGCGTAACGTTTTTGCCTTTTGGACACCGCTGTAATTCGCGGGTACCTGATTTTTTTTAGTTCTAATGCCTATCGCTTAAATAAAGTGTGATGGGCCCGTCTTCTTTTTGGGGTCCAATTAGGTTAACATAAGTCTTTACTGCACTCAATTTACGTTGTGCTTGAATGTTAAACTCAAACGTATCACTCGTGCGCGTTCTTTCGCCCCTTTGACGTCGACTTTTGTCGCTGTTCTTATCCCTTGTCTTTCGTTTTGTTTTGTGTTTTACGTTTGCTTTTTTGCAGCGCTAACCTCCGCAAAGATGAGCCGGAGACGAGGGTGCCGTTCCGAGAGTCGAAGCTTACCCACCTCTTCAAAAACCACCTCCAGGTACCGTACAGTGCTATTAATAGTGAGCTGTAGCCGACTGTACGGTATATGCCGCACTTCGAGCTGGGCCAGGCAAAACTTTGTCGATACCTTTCATTCGGCCACGCTGATTTTGGATTGATGGGTTATTATATTTTAATTTTTGTCAAATGAAGTGGTCACGCGGATTTTTCGTAACTCACGCCTCACAGGGGTGCACTCGTATCGTAAGCAAGAATAACACAATTTGTCGAGGTTCCTGGTATGTATGATACCTCGTATTTTTTGTCGAGCCTACTGATTACCAGGTAGTTGATTGTATAGCAGGAGATTCATGATACGTCGTACGCGTTTGATTACATGCTTTCTTGTCGCGTGAAAGCCTTTTTTTTTTTTCCTTGTGAACGCGAGCGCATCTGTACTTTGTTTCCCAGGTGCCGTTTCTTAACGGGGAAACGCCCCGATCTCTTTTTTATTTCCTCATTCAGCTATATGTTGTACGTACAATGCAAAACGCCACGAAATCCAACGAAAAGCTTTGTTGTTTTTGTTCTGCTGTTCTGTGTATTTTTTTTGTCCAGGGCCCAGCTGCCGGGAAGACGGTGATGGTTGTGAACATCAACCCATCTACCGAGGACTTCGATGAGACTCAACAAGGTTCGCCCTATTGACAACCGTAACGGTGCAATTCTTGTCTTACTGCTGTACCCCTTGGGGCCTAAATGCAAGGATTACTTGGTGTTCATATTATATGTAGACCCCAGCTGTCCCTTGCATTTTCCGTTTTTGATGGTATCTGTAATTCTGGTTTCATTGTCTGTTTTGTTGATACGCGGTAAGTTTGAACCCACTATTAATATTAGTAGTGTACACCCCATACTTGGTATGTTTGTGTGTTTAGGGTGCGGTTAACTTGGTTTCGGTTTTATAACCGTGCGGGGGATACCAGAACAGGGACGGATGCGTACATACTACAATTGTGAATACCTCGTCGATTATTGTTTGCTTTTTTTGTTTGATTCTTGTCGCGTTTGTGTTTTCGGCACGACATGCCTACGACGCCAAAGAATACCAGAAGGGACAACAAATATAGCAGATATCTGGGGTCAATCTAGTACGGTTTATATATCCTGTCTATACCTCTTTCCGGCGCAAAGCATGTGGCGTCATTTTGACGTCAAGTTGTGTGTAATAGGCCCATGTGAACCATCGGGAGTTGCTCTTGTATGGTAGCAGGTACATTGATATTTACAGTAAGTGTACCAGTCGTACATCGACACCCGCGTGTAGTCATGGTCTTCTCCAGGAAGGCTACCCCTGATGACGTTGTTTTGTTATTTTTTGCCTTAAATACTCTTTCATCTTTTTCCCCCTTCTTGTCTGCATTTTCTTTTTTCTTTTTTAGCCACAAACACTTTGTTTTTCCTTTCGTGTTTCTTTTTTCTTGCGTGCTTGTCTATTTGTTAATTTATTTTTGTTGTCCAGTGTTGAAGAACAGCACAATCGCGAGGGACGTGAAGACAGTACGGGACGAGAGCGCCGCAAACCGCCAGAACGGGCTCATCAACACGCCCTACGGGTAAGTGAACCGGAAAATCCCATCTTCCCACAATTACCGTATATTTATGACAACGGTCATAACGGGCATTTCAGTGTCTATTGCTGTAGATTATCGTACCTACTTACTGCTGTAGGTCTTGAGTTGTCTGATACCTGGTATGCGCTAGTTTCCCTGTTTCATGCCGAGGTTCAACGGTCGCATTTTTTATCGTTGTTTTTTTCCAGGTTTAACGGTCGCAAAATGGTCGTCAAGAAGCCGGCGGGGTCGCGAAGGAGCATCCACCAGGCGGTCGCGCCGAAGCTCGAAGGGCTCGGTCCCCCGCCCCCGCGCACAATCACCATGCAGGTTCGTCTAATGGAAACCCTTGTCGTCTTGTTGAACATTGATCGCTATTACCAGGAATACTCTACAGCTTTTGCAGTAGTCTAGACTCTAGACCAAGGATGTGAGCGGGTACATCCGCCAAGGGAGAATGTGTACCAGTGAGCTACCCACTTCTTTTTTTTCAGATAATGGCTGTCACACACTGCTGTGTCCGAGACTAATGGCTTCGATATAACAATGGTTTAGTTCGGTCTGATTGGCTGAGATTTAGGTTTAGTTCGATGTGTCTCGGTTACAGTGTGTGTCAACTATTTGTTTTTGAGAATGTGGTAAGCTACGAGTACCCTCGTCAATAGTGTAGGGCTGAGTGTGGCACACTAAATCCTAGTAGTTTGCTTCCGTCAAACTTTGCCGGGTGAAAGGGCCGGGTACGTAGGCTACGAGTACAACGTTATATTTGAAGGGTTTGTAAATTATACCATCCGAAAAATGGCTGTTAACCCCTTTAGAGCCGGAAACGATTTTGGGGACAAAACAACTCGGAAATAGTGTGGGATATTTTATGGGGCAGTAAAAAGGTTACAGGATGATGATAATCAACACATGATGTATCATGTGTCGGTTTTGGCATCCGTCACATATTCCTCGTGTTCATGTAAATCGTTCGTAGGGACATGTTTTTAGTGAATCAACGTTTTGTTTGTCCATCGTTAACCCTTTCACCACCGCAAAAAGTATCTCGCACTATTTTCAAGTAGTTTTGTCCCCAAAAACCGTTTCCGGCTCTAAAGGGGTCAACATTGAGCCCTGACTTTTACGGGGGGGGGGGGGGGTGGCATTTTTTTTTGGTGCGGGTATCGTGTTAAATGGCGCTGCATGCAATTTACTCGCCTTTTTTTCACATTTGATACTCTGTTTTTCTTCCAGGCAACGTTCTTGTTGCAATTGTTGAATGGACGTTATTGCTGCCGTTTCTGCTTCTTCTTTTTTTCACCTGAAATTAACTACCGGTGCGCTCGTGCCTAAGACTGCTTTTGTATGAAACCCCTTAAAAACTTTTTTTTTTTTTTTTTCTTGATTGTCCAGCCCCAATCATCGATCAAAACCTGTCACAGCTTGGATAGATCATGGATTTCCACTTGGTGATCTAAATCTTCGAGGGAAGATTTTTTTACTGGTCTGTATGGTCTAGCTCATGTTGCCGGGTGGGAGCCGTACAATATGCATGGTGATCTTCTAGCACATGTTTTCCTCGTTAGGTTTGTACGGTACAGATCCTGCACAGCGTCTCAGAAAGGGCGCTTAGTGTGTACGAGATGATCTAGATAATTATTCTGTCCGGGGTGTGAAACCTTGTATTTTTTTTTTCTTTTTTGCCACAGGGACCGTCGCCCAAGCGCGCGACTTGCAGCGGGGACACCGACTGTGGGTCGGATGGAGAGAACGACCGCGGCGACGGGGGTTACTTGTCCGGAGCGGAGTCGGACAGCGGCCTGGTGGACGCGAGGCAGAGTATGAACCTTGTCGTCAGAAACCTTCAGGTAGGCCGGCCTCCCCGGCCCCCCGGTCTGACTGCGCCATCAGCGGAGGATTAGATTAATCCAATGTTAAAATTTTGTATTATACTTGAAATTATGTAATTTTGGGGGTGTAATAGCTTTGCACCAGGTATGATATGGTATTGTACTTTGTGTTATACATGTACGTTGAGCTGAATAGTTATGGTACATGGTGAAGTATACAGGACGCCCCGAAGGGCCCAGTAGTGTTGATCAGCAACGATCTTGACGAGGGGACTATACAAAAAACGGTAGAGAAGGAAGGAAGTGAAAGCAGTGTTCGTGGCGCACGGTTGTGATCTCATCTCAGCAGAAACGTATCTTCTAGCACCGGTATCACCGTACTCGTAGCGCCTTGTGCTGCTGTGCTCTGTCCCCATAGATTTACTCTATTAGTAGCGTATCCGACTGGATTTCGTTCGACACTTTGTCGAAGGGCTATTGAATATTCCGTACTAATTAATATATTGCTACATTTGTATTTTTGTTTTGGCTCTTACTTGTAGGGCGACAATGAGGCGCTGAAGAAGAAGCTTAAGGCATCCCTGGCCGCCAAGCGTACGAAGGACTACAAGGACACTTCCAGTGGGCACCAGGTGCGTTGGGGATTGGTAAATTCCGACAGATTGTTTTGATGACTCGAGATATAGCTCTGGAGGTCAAATTCATTTTTTTTCAACAAAAATAATACTTCGTATATCGATTTAAAATATACTTTAATGTTTTGTCCTTGTTTACGTTTGGCGTTTTTCTTCTCTTTTTCTCACCGGGTGTATTAGAAGCAATGCTAACGGTTTCGAAATAAGAAATCGTAGTGTAGAAAAGTTTTCTTATATTTTTTAATGGTTCTGAGGAGGAAAGAGAGGGGCGGGGGCGGGTAAGAGGGGACGAAGAGGAGCAGGGTGGGTGAGGGGGGGAGGAGCAGGAGCCGAGGAGGAAGGCAGGGGCAAACACACGTAGCTAGATGTTGTGGCGCCAGCATTGCCGTGTTTGGGTCAGCGGAGATGTGCCGTCTTTCAAGCCGCCGAGATTTTAGGTCGTTTGTTGAATCTGCTGCTCTTGCCCTGCTCATCACTGTCTTTGATCTTGGTCGCGAAGCCTATTTCTGGAGGTCCTCTGGAGCAGTACATCGCTCTCCTTGAGGAGAGAGTCAGCGCGTCGGAGGTGAAGATGCAGGAGATGAGAGAAGAGCACCAGCTCGAGGTCCAAGAGCTCGAGGAGGAGTTCGAGGTGAGTTGAGGCGTTTTATTAAGATTTTTTTTGCTTTTATTCAATTGCCAGAAAAAGGCGATATTTTATATTTTTGAGACGTTTCTCTATAAATAGTCCCAGGTACATATGTACATCAGTTGTGCTTTGCTTTTTGGATGCTTTATCTTTGTTTTTATTTGTGGGTTGCTGGAAGTAGTTTTTATAACCGCGTGCTGTCTTTTTTGCTCGTCACACGCTATGCCGGTTGTACTCTGTCATTTTCGGGGTATGTCTAATAGATTCTGGCGAGAGATAACCTTCTCTTGGTTTGCATTTTTGGTGTCGGGCAATAAATAAATTGGGAGGCCTACCATGGGTATAGGGAGGAAAACAAAAGACGACACCCCACTCCGCATTTGCGAGCCGCAGGCAGGAGGGGGGTATACTTACTTTAATCAAGTCCAACACAGATCTAAAAATAATACTTCCTTTGTCGTGATTTCGTCCAGAAATCCCGCCGCACTCCATTTGTTTTTGATCTTGGGAAGAGGTGTATTTTTTTTTTTTTTTTTTGTCGAGCACCCCTGGGTTTGCAATTGAAACGATGATCACGAAATCGCTCGTAGGCAACAACTCTTTGTTTGGAATTTGGGTTGATTGAGGCGTACCAGGTACGTGGTATCTACGAACGATCACGGGATTAAACAAAAAAAAAACTACGGCAATAAGTTGTGAATGTAGTTTGTTTGTTTTTTCCGACGCTTTTTTTGTTTGTTGGCGTTCTGCGCAGGGTTTCGTCAACGAAAACGGGCTCGGGGATGAGACTACCGCGGTGTCTTCGTCGTCCTCGTCCGCTGGCGTTGACCCTTCCACGGCTCGACGCCTCCAAGAGCAGGTGAGAATCGCAGGTCCATTAATATTGATCTAGATCTGCTGTAGAATAGATGCTACACGTGCCGGTCTTCGACGTTGTGTGCAATCTGTAGATGCTCGTAGTACAGAGTCAACCCACTAAACGTTGTGCTGTATCATGCTGATCGTATAATACGTTTCCCGCCTGGCGAACGTTTTTTAGATCGTTCAGTATTATATGCCAGGGATCTGTCTGCCATGAACGATCTAGATCGTGATCTACTGGTAGATGGCTAGATCGTGATCTACTGGTGGATGACTAGATCGTGATCTACTGGTAGATGGCTAGATCGTGATCTACTGGTAGATGGCTAGATCGTGATCTACTGGTAGATAGATGGTTAGATTGGGATCTACTGGTGGATGCCTAGGTCGGGATCTACTGGTAGATGGCTAGATCGTGATCTACTGGTAGATGGCTAGATCGTGATCTTCTGGTAGATGGTGTCATGAACGTTAGCGTGTCCGATTTGTGACAGTTTTTATTTTATTAGTGCCTTGCCAGGTTCTTGACACTGCGCTTCCGTGATCACTTTTTGTTGGTGGGGCAGGCACGCGTGGCTAACCTGCAGGCGGATCAGTGGAAGAAAGAGGCGGAAACCCTTCGCGCCAGGCTGCAGGGGGTCGAGAGCCGAATGACCCCGTCCTCGACCAACCCCGTCGGGGTGGGGCCGTCTTCGACCAGATCACCGCTTCGGCAGTCCACTGGATCGGCCAGCCAAGGTCGGCCTTCGATCGAGAACCGTCAGGTGGGGGCTACTTAGTTGTGTCCCGGGTAGTACAGCGGTAACCAGTAAGCCACCTGGTACCGGTACAATACAGTGGCGAGCTATCTAGTGCTGGTTTGTTGGCAGCCCAGTATACCGGCACTATTGTTGCTCGGGGTACTGTATAGGGTATGCCAGCCCAATGTACAGGCACTATTGCGCGGTTGGGTTGCCGTAGGGAGTTCCATATAGCATGCTTCGGTCGTGCCAGGCGATTTTACTGGCAACGTCGAGGGCAGTGGCAGTATTGAGAGGCCTAGTGCTTGTAGTAGGAGGTTGAAATACGCTATTTTGGGCCAGGTGTGAATTTTGGGGAAGGGGGGTGTTGTCTGGTATTTAATTTCGGAATACGCTGCTAATTATTTTAGATCGCGCAAAAATCGGGCGAAACATCGTGAACGCCCGAGTCCTTTAGATTTGTGAGGCATATATGATTGCTATCCAATACCAGGTATGTTAGGGGCATTAAACCCTGTCGTGCTTTGTTATGCCTAAATTCGTGTCCCCCTCCGCCTGACTATCTCTATGCATAACCTTGGGTCCGCCGCAACCCCTCCCTCCGCCCTACTGCGGCCATGCACCATGTGAGTAAAACTCCACCCTCGTTCGACTGCGACCATGCGCGGTTTGTGTAAACCCTTCCGCTCCTAGAGCTATGCAAGACAATGAGTATACCTCCCCTCCCCCCCCCCC
>JAYJME010001743.1:0-15440 GCA_036873775.1 Costaria costata
CTTTATTTTTTGTTGTGGTGTTGTGCCTTTATATATGCGATTTGTGCTTTTGCTTACATTTGACAATTGTTATGGTGTCTTTGTTGTTTTATGTCTTGAGCTTGCCCTTTTTTTCTTGCGTGTTGTGCTTGCTTGCTTGCGTGTTGTACTTGCTTGCTTTGCTGCGTGTTGTGCTTGCTCTGCGTGTTGTATTTGTTCGCGCTTTTTTGCGTGTCGGTTTACGTACGTCATTTTCTAGTATTGATCTAATTAATTACATGGCATCGGGGTATGCCCTTTTCTGCTCTTTCTTCTTGTCTTCTAATGTCTTGCCCTGCTGCCTTGCCCTGTGTAAGGTAGGTCACCATGCTTTTGTATCTTGGGGGACTTGCCGGGTTTATGGCTCTTACTTATGCCTGATACTTACATCACATACATTCTGTTTTGTCGGTTATCCTGCCTTAACCCTTTCACCACCAGAAACATGATCCCACACTATTTCCTAGTAATTTTGTTCCCAAAAACCGTTTCTGGCTCTAAAGGGGTTTTGACTATGTTTGGGGGCCTTTTTGTTGGCATTTTCATCGAACTGCTCTTTCCTTCTAATGTCTTGTCCTGCTGCCTTGCCCTGGTTGTAAGGTCCCATGCTTTTGAATCTTGGGGGACTTGCCGGTTTATGGCTCTTGTTAATGATGCCTGGTACTTGCATCACATATATTTTCATCGTTTATTCTGCCTGAACTATGTTTGGGAGTTTTTTGTTGTTGGCATTTTCATCGAAGCTCCGGCCTTAACCTGGCTTGCTTTTCCATACTCTATATTATTCATGTGCGCATCCTGGCTTGTATCTTGAGTTTTGTCACACCCCTGTTTTGGTTGAGTTTTTTTTGGAGATTTTGATCGAATTCTCGTGCGCTTTTTTGCATTCTGGCTATAACTGCGGCAGTCTGGTCCGATTGACGCGCGTGCTCCGATTTTTTTGTGTCTGAATGACGGGGCTCCTTAACCCAAAATTGTCGGAATGTCATTCTTGTTTCGCACTGTGATTTTTTTTTAATACCTATTATTACGGGGGATCATAGTTAATAGGACCTACTGTAGACACAATAGGACCTACTGTCGACACCAAAACCTATGTATTTTCCTATTTTTGCCAGCAATATTTGGTCCATAGTTAATAGGACCTACTGTAGACACAATATAACCTACCGTAGACACCAAAACCTATATATTTCCCTATTTTTGCTATCAATATTTGGTCCTATTAACTATGGTCCCCCGTAAATAGCAGCATGGGTCATTTGATTGAATACCAAACGCTGCTTGTATTTCCGGAAAGAGTGGTACGTACGTTGTGCAAGAAGCCCACCCCCGGCAAACAAAAAAAAAACACGTGCATAAGAAAAGAGGCCATACAGATCCCAGCCTGCAGTTATAGACCTTACATAGGTCATCGCAGATCACGAGTATTATCTGTCCCGAAAGGTTTCCAAATAAATGAAATGGAGATCTGGTCTGTCTCATGTGAGCAAAATTTTCACTAACTAAGCCAAGGTAAAACCGTTTTCGGACTATTACGGGGGACCATAGTAAGTAGGACCAAATATAAGTTTTTTGTTGTCTACAGTAGTAGGTCCTATTGTGTCTACAGTAGGTCCTATTGACTATGGACCAAATGTTGTTGGCAAAAATAGGTAAATATGTAGGTTTTGGTGTCTACAGTAGGTCCTATTGTGTCTACAGTAGGTCCTATTGAATATGGACCAAATGTTGGCAAAAATAGGTAAATATGTAGGTTTTGGTGTCTACAGTAGGTCCTATTGTGTCTACAGCAGTAGGTCCTATTAACTAAGGTCCCCCGTAATAACTAACAAACCCCGGTTAACCGTTTCGGGACTCAGGAACAGCAACCTGAAAAAAAAAGAAGAGAAAATGCGATGGTATTATTAACCGTCTATATGGGAAAAGCGCGAAGACAAGGGGCGTGTCAGGCCTGTTTGACCTCTCTCTTAAGCCCGAACTTCTCTTAAAAAACCCTCTGCGGCCCAACAAAAAAAATATCGACCTACGTAACCAATGATAACGTTGGCGTTACCAACCGCCTGCGAGCAGCGTGACCGCCCAGCAGCAGCACGGGAAGGAACCATGTCGCGCCCGGGCCGTACGACGACTCCTAGAATTTTAACTCGAGACACCAATCAATGTTGTATCATCATCATCATGTCATCCCCCAATCACGCAGTGGCCATTGCGGTAATCGTCACTTTTTAGTGCCAGTTTTCCCCGCATGAAGTCCCAAGAATGTTAAAACGAAAATGGGTACCGGTATCATATAACCCGAACTTTCTAGGATAATGAGTCGGCAGGATTTCACGACTAATAACTGATCGGTAGGTGCCGTTAGCCAACTGTCAATAACTGACTTTAGTCGGCAAGTCGGCTGGCGAAGCCAGCTGATGGCCAGCCGACTTGCCGACTTAAGTCAGGCGAGCGAAGCGAGCCTAATCAGCCCTCCCCCGGCAGACCAAAAAATAAAATAAAAGTATCCCGCATTCAAATGTCCCTCCTGCAAGTATGGAAACCCAACAAGTCGGATAGTCGGCACCTCCGGGAAACGACTAACTAATAGTCCGACTAGTAACTAGTTGGCGACTTAAGTCGTGCCGACTCACAGCTCTACTTTTTTGCCATATGGCAAAAAAACGGTCTCGGTCGCTTCGCTCTTCGCTCCGTCGGCCTTGCCTCATTTTCATATTATAGGTGTCCCTGTTGGCGCAGCAGGATAGTTGTAACTCTGTCGTCATCTTGTGTGCGTCGGTGGATCGGTCGGTCGCTTCAGCCATGTCGTTAGGGCTCCCTATGGGGGGGGGAGGGGGGGGGCGGGCATCGTGCAAATTAGAAACTCGCAGTAAATGAAGATAGAATCAGAGGGTTGGGCACCGAGACCGATTTTCTGTTCTTTATCCGGAAACCGAGACTCGGTTTTTCGGTAACCTAAACCGAACATTCCAAATCCGGTTATTCGGTTAATAAAAAATAACCGTCCGGACCTAAAAGATCGGTGACAAGGAAAAGAGGATGTTTGCCCAAAAACTTTGAATTTCAAAGATACGCCCCGTAACATCTCAGTACAGCTCGCTACTCGTACGTATGAGCGTATGAGCACGTTTCTTCAAACGAAAAGTTTTAAAATTTTTACGAAACAAGACCAAAAAAAATAATTCCCAGGCCAATGTTGGACCAAGATCGGCTTGAGAAAAACTCAGGCCGATCTTTGTTTCGAAGCGGCGAGATTCCGAGTCCTCGACAGGCATCGATCGACAAACCTAACGACTGCATCATGAACTCTGAACGGGGCGCGCTCGTTCGGGGCTCTGACCCACCCTAGCGTCACAGCAGTGCTCACACTATGGCCGGTGATGCGTGGAGGGCACCGGCGAGGCGTCTGATAAAAACACATTCGGCCGCTGGTGTGTAGAAAACAAGCGACAAAAATTCTCGTCCCCTCTCCGATGGCAGAGAAAAGTTTTTTTTTTCGGGTTTGGGAGAAGAAAAGCGTAAGACGCCGCCGGCAAGCTCTCGCCCCCTAGACCTCGGATCCAGCTGATATCTTCGAGGCCGTCATCTACATTCGTTGGCTTTGCCCGACACCAAGCGGGTTGGCCGTGGGTTGAGTCTATATGTCGAGATCTAAGGTCTAGCGTCGAATGAGCTGGTTTTTATATCAGCTGTTGACAATTTTCAAGCTGAAAAACAAGTTGCGCCGCATGAAAAAATAAGAGAAAAAATCGAAGATGTTTTCGCTTGTTTCCCACAGCGGCGGTACGAGAGTATCTTCATCCCCAAACTTTCATCCAATTTTTTCGAAGAATGCGTTCAAACTTCGCGTTCCCTTTGTCATCGGTCTAAAAGACCGATGACAATGGAAAAACGATGTTTGCCCAAATTGTTTGGATTTCCAAGATACGCCCCGTATCATGTCAGTACAGCTCTCGCTACGAGCACACGATTCTTAGAAAAAAAGAGGTTCCAAACTTCGGAAAAAAAAACGAAAAAATAATTCCCGGGCCGATGTTTGGCCGAGATCGGGTTGAGAAAAACTCATCGAAATGTTTAGTTCGAAGCGGCGAGATTTCCGAATCCTTGACAGACTTCGATCGACAAACCAAACGACTGCGTCATGAACTCTGAACGGGGCGCGCTCGTTAGGGGCTCCGACCCACCATAGGGTCACAGCAGTGTTTCACACTATGGCCGGTGATACGTGGCGGGCACTGGCCAGGCGTCTGATGAAAAAGCATTTGGCCGCAGGTGTGTAGAAAACAGTCGACAAAAGTTCTCGATCCCTCTCGGATGGGAAAAAATAGTTTGTTTTCAGGTTTTGGGAGAAGAGCATAAGACGCCGCTGGCAAGCTCTCGCCCCCTAGACCTCGGATCCACCTGATATCTTCGAGGCCGTGATCTGCATTCGTTGGCTTTGCCCGACACCAAATGGGTTGGCCGTGGGTTAAGTTTGTATTGGTATGTTGACAATTTTCAACGAGAAACCAAAGTTGCGCCACGTGAAAAAAATATGAAAAAATCAAACATCTTTCCTCCTATTTCCCACAGCGGCGGTACGAGAGTATTTTTCAAAGAAAAAATTCAAACTTCGCGTTCCCATTGCCATTGGTCTATAAGACCGGTGACAATGGAAAGTCTCGATGTTTGCCCAAAAAGTTTGAATTTGCAAGATACGCTCCGTAACATCTCAGTACATCTCGCTATGAGCACGTTTCTTCAAACGAAAAGTTTTAAACTTTGCTAAAAACAAACAAAAAAAAAAAATCGAACCTATCTTGAGACAAGACCGGCTTGAGAAAAACTCAGGCCGATCTTTGTCTCGATGCGGCGAGATTCCGAGTCCTCGACAGACATCGATTGACACACCGAACGACTGCGTGATGAACTCTGTACGGGGCGCGCTCGTTGGGGGCTCCGACCCACCCTAGGGTCACAGTGTTCACACTATGGCCGGTGATACGTTGCGTCCACTGACCAGGTGTCTGATACAAAAGCATTTTGCCGCAAGTGTGTAGAAAACAGTCGACAAAAAAGTCTCGATCCCGCTCGGATGGCAAAAAGTGGACTTTTTTGCAGGTTTGGGAGAAGAGCGTCAGACGCCGCCGGCAAGCTCTCTCGCCCCCTAGACCTCGGATCCACCTAATATCTTCGAGGCCGTCATCTGCATTCGTTGGCTTTGCCCGACACCAAGCGGGTTGGCAGTGGGTTGAGTCTGTATCGAGATCGAAGGTCAAGCGTCGAATGAGCTGTTGTTTTATCAGCGTGCTGACAATTTTCAACGAGAAAACAAGTTGCGCCGCATGAAAAAAAAAGAAGAAAAAACAAACGCTTCTCCCCTTTTTTCCCACAGCGGAGGTACAAGAGTATCTTCAGCCTCAAAGTTTCTTCCATTTATTTCGAAGAAAACTTTCAAACTTCGCGTTCCCATTGTCATTGGTCCCCTTCACAACGAGGCCGTTTTTTACCATATGCGACAAAAAAGCCTCTTTATTGCGGGGTGCATACGAACAGGCTTCCAATATTATATTAGCCGTCTGTCCGTCTGTCTGTCTGTCTATCTGTCTGCTGTGACTGTCTGTCTTTAACATTCGTGACTTTGCATTTTGTTCGATTGCGAGAGCTGTACGTACGTCACCGATTTCCACAAACCCGGTGACTACAGGAGCGGGCGGGCTGGGGCTAAGGCGTGGGACTGGACGTGTTTTGTCGCAAATCGTCTCGAGTTGGCCGCGATCGCCGTGGTGCTGCGGCTTTGATGGCGGTGCTGCTGTTCGTTGTTTTGGGCCGAGGGGATTTTTTTTTTTTTTCTTCGAACGCACACAGCCTACTGCGAGTACGAGGCAAGCCTCGCCTCATTTACCTCTCTCTACCGGGGTGCGTATAGGCTTCCACTATTTAATTTGTCTGTCTGTCTGTTTGCTGCGTACTGCTGTCTGTTTGTAACAATCGTGATTTTGCGTTATTACCGATTGCAAGTGCAAGTGCTGTACGCGACCAATTTCAACGAACCCGCCGTCTGCAGAAGCGGGCGGGTTGGGGCTCTCACGTGTGGGACTTGTTTCGTCGCAAACCGTCATGAGTTCCCCGCGGTCGCCGTGCTGCTGTGGTTTTGTGGTGGTGCTGCTGCGTGTTTTTTTAGCGGCGTTTTTTTTTCTCTTCAGTATAGTAATGTTTCTTCGAACGCACACAGCCTACTGCGACTACGACAGCCATGCCTCACTTACCTCTCTATTGCGGACAGTATTATATACCAAACGTACTGCCTACGACTCGTACTCGTATACGTTTATCATACTGCTTGTCATTGTTACCGGTATAATCTACTGGTACTGCTCTACCTGGTACAGCAGTAGTAGGTACAACCTCATGCATAAACGCAAGCAACCTCGAGCCCAGCTGAAGCCACGAGACGCTACTCGTAGACAAGCGGTGAAGCCGAGGTGTAGACACCAAGCTTAGATTGACTCGTCAGTCTTCATTATTAATATTAATAGTACCTTCGGGAAATATGACACAGAGATCAGCAGCACAGGCCTGGGCTCTACGAACAGCAGTGGTAGCAAACGAGACCAGGCCGCCGCTGTTACCCCAGGGTGAACGTAAGATACACAGCAGCATAGATAGATACTTGTATTCGTATATAGAGGCTGGCCAACGTATGCGTACTGGACCATATTATACCTGGTACGATAAAAACACCAAACAAAAACGTGAACCCAATGAGCACCCAACAACATGCTGCCAAAGGCGACGAGTCATCCACGCGTTGCAGTGCCCTATACAGCAGATGCTTTGCCTCTGGACCAGCAGCAGACCTAGCCAGGCGCCTTATATATGCTCGCACGTGAACACACCTTCTGGACCGCATGCAGCAACACGGGAAGCGGCGCCTTCCGAAGCAGCCTGCGGTTTGTCTAACTGCTGCTGCGCTATCATGAGCAAGGCTTCTGCTCCTCGAGCCCGGACTCTCCTTCTCCTGGACACCAGCCCTTCCGTGCGGGGCTCTCGTTCGGAAGGGAGAAAGTGGCTACGCCCGGAAGCTCTCCGCGCAGTCGAGTCCACGCCCACGCCCTGCGTGGCACCATATGCTCGGGGAGGGACGACCCGATATCGCAGCAGTGCTGGTTGGAAACACGAGTTGAGATTGTTGCTACGGCTGGGAGGAACTTTGGCGTTGACGGCGAAGGCCACCGTTCCTCGCCCGGTAGCCAGGGTTGGCGCCTCATACCCTCCTCGCCCTGGTGGCGCTTGCATTTGGTCCACTGCTGTTGCGCTTTGCAGGTGTGTACACCAAGTACCAGCACCTAAAAACCTAAAACATGTCTCTCGGTTCTCGGTTCCTACAATCGAGGGTTTGTATAGAATTGTTGGCGTTGAGTAGGCGGGGAGGAATACGGGCGGCCGTTGGTTTGTTTTGCGAATGGGGCGCATCGCAGGGCAGGCAACAATAAGAAGGGGGCATAGCAAGAGGGAGAGCGAGATACCATGAGACCCAGGCGGTCTACTCGCACCGCAGGTGGTAGTTGCGGGGGAAGCGGTAAAGGCGTTAGCGAAAATGGTGACAGTCCGTGCCAGCCAGCCGGAGAAATGGACGATTCTATCGTCCTCAACGCGAAGGACCTGCTCTTGATGCTGGGCGTCTCGAGTCCAGCTGAGGGGGAGGAGGAAGAAGCTCAAGAAGAGGACGGGGGGGAGGAGGACGAGAAGCGGGACCACGTGATGGACCTAGATGACCGCTTCAAAACGGCTGCCATGAAGAGGAAGTTCAGCGAAAGCGTGCCGATGGCGTCGGGTGCGGGCGTGCTTCACGATGACACCAGCGCCTGCCCGGTTGCCAACAGCGGAGACACTCGTAGCAATGCCCACAGCAGAGGGGGTAGCAGCAGCAGCAGCAGCAGCAGCAGCAGCAGCGGTGGCGGCGGCGTCGTCGCGAACCTACCAGAAACAGGTGCGAGCGACAACATCATTGCCGTGTGTGGTTCGCTTTTATACCAGTTGGTGCACGAAACGAACGGGGGTGCCGATTTGCCACGAGATCGCACTACCGCGATTTCTTTAGGCGGGCATGCAATGGCACTGGTGCATTTCAGATCAGATCATGTTTCCAAATTTCCAAACTTCCAAATTCCTACGAACGGTATTCGGCGCTCGTGCGCTCGTACTTTAGTGCACAGCAGCAGTCGGCATGAAACACAGCATGATGTAGCACCGGCGCTGCTCACCGAGACCGCCGAGCAAAGGAGACCTTGTCTTGCGGGCCGGGCTTAAAGTGGGGGTCTGGGCAGCGTGCCTCTTTATGATAGCCTTTGGCAGCATACCTACCTGGTCCTTGGCTGGTGGCGTGCCCCATGCTGTCATGCTTTGGTCATGCTGGCATGACTTTGTGACCGCAGATGTCTGATCATATCAGACAGTTGCAGAGCAACGCACAGCAGCAGCGGTTTGTATTACTTTGTACCAGGTGTATGATACCTGGTACAGCAGTACAATGGCAGGACATCTGTGCGCCGTAATTATAACCTAGAACCGTGATAGTTGTTCTCGGAACAGCACGTGTACTCACGTTATACATCGTATATACTGGTATTAATAGTACGTAAGGACGTTTCTGGACCGTCCAAGTGCAGCAAGAGAGCTTACAGTAGGGTATAGAGGTATAGACTAAGTAGTGGTGCGATCTGCGATGCCCATACTGCTGACGCAGTTGTTGTGTTCCTTTCGGTCGCCGAGCACCAGCGCCTCGGCCGCTTTGGTAGTTGCTGCTGCTGCTGCTGCTGCTGCTGCCGTGGAGCTCAGGACACGGGTGGGTCACAGGTCCTCTCCTTGAGATACCGGTACATCTACAAGAAATCACAATGTGTGGAGAACTGCGTTGTCCTTTGTTCCCTGCGGGGATGGATGGCGCCAAAGGCACGGAGTCGATGCGACCTCCAAGCACCGGGTACAAGAGTAGAGATATCATACTGCTCCACTATTAATACGATTGTATTACGAGTACATTGTACTCGGATCATTAGTAGCAGCAGCGCATATTCTCAACGCGCGGCACCGCTCGCTGCCTGTATGCTCCCCGCCGCCCAGGAGTCGCGGCCGTGGCAGCCCCCAGGCACATCAAGACCGTGCTGAGAGTTCGCCCGCTGGAGCCGGGCGCCGGCCAATTGTCCCTGAGCGTGTTGGACAACAAGACCGTGAGGACAATTAATCCGAAGCCTAGGACTGGCGCCAGCTCGCGGGTGTTCAAGTACGGGAGGGTGATGGACGAGACAGCGCTGCAGGTGCGTGCTTTTTGGAATTAGATGTCGGATGTGGCTCAGTAGAGCGTAGAACGAAAAGCCTCGCCAAAAAAGCAACTCGTATTCCTACTACATATTTCAAGGTGGCCAACGAGCGCGTCTGATTCGCCGCATAGCCGCCGCCACCATCGACGCGGACGCTGTTGTTTTAGCTTTCTTCCTGCTTGCCTGTCTACCTGCCTTTCTGCAAATCTGCCTGCCTGCCTGTCTGCTTCGCCCGCTCTGACCGGCCAGCGATTGATCCCCTCAGTACCCCCCCCCGCCCCCTCTTTCCATTGGCCAAGCAGGAAGGCATGTTTGCCGAAACCGCCAAGCCGCTGGTGGAGAGTCTATTTCAAGGGCCCGGCAAGAACGGCCTGGTGATGGCGTACGGTGCAACTAACGCCGGTAAGACGCACACGATTATGGGAGCTAAGACGCACACCATCATGGGAGATCGGCGCGAAGACGACGGCATCCTCCCCCGCACCCTAGCCGCGGTCTACGAAGGGCTGCTGCAGGAGGCAACGGGCCGCGACCCGGACAACTCTTCCCCTGGCGGCGGGCAGGGGCGGAACCCGCCGTTGCGCGTGAACTTCCGAGTAGTGGAGGTTTATAAAAACAAAGCCTACGACTTGCTACGCGACGAGCAAGAGAGGGGGGCACCGCTGTCCTTCATGCAGTTCAAGGGGGAGGACAAGGTGGAAGGGTTGAGCGACCACTACCCCGAGGACTTGCCCGCGGCGCTTGACCTTGTGAGGCAGGCGAGGAGCCGGGCGCCGGTCTCGGCGACGGCTCTGAATGCTTTCTCCAGCCGCGCGCACACGGTGTGGATGATCGAGGTGCAGCGGGGCGACGGGCGTGTTGCGGTTTCCGCGACGGATGGCCGTGGGGCTGCTGCTGGGGGCAGAGATGGCAGGTTTGGCGCCGCGCAGCGCCCGGCAACCCGCAACCCGATGCTGTGGATTGTGGATCTGGCCGGGAGCGAGCGCACCGCCCGATCGATGTCGAACAACGGCGAGGCATGCAGCATAAACGCGGACATTACCGGCATCTTTAAGTGCTTTAAGCAGGTTGAGGCCGGAGACCAGCACGTGACATACCGCACTCGCACACTGACGCGCATGCTGAAGAATGTGCTCGTGAGAGGGGCCAGCTCCGCCGACCCGCGCATGAGCTGTGTCATGGTCGTGAACGTGAACCCGGCAGCCTCGGAGTACGGCGAGACGCAGAAGGTGCTCAACAACGCCCTGGTCTCCCAGAAGGCGTCCATTGTGGAAGAGCCCCCCCGTGCCGGCTGGGGCTCGGGGGCCGCCATGTACGGCCTGAACGGACACTTTATCGGCAAGCGCCAGAAGATTTTCGGCGGTGGCTGCAGCGGCGGGGCTGTGGAGGCGGTGGCGGCGGCGGCGAGGGGCGGAGCGGCAGACGGTGGCGCTGCCTTTCGCATGGGCTCTGTCTCCGGCAGGGGAGAGGAGAGTCAGTTGGTGCTCGCGAACCGGTCGGGTCGGACGCGCGCGGGGAGCGCTCAGCGCGTCACCATTTCACGGGAGGAGCAGGCGCTTGTCATCGAAGAGCTGCGCCGGGATGTCGCGAGACTAGAGGCTGAGGTTGTGCGACTGCAGGAGGAAAAGGAGGAGGCGCAGGAGGAGACGGAGAGGACGAAGGAGATTCTGTGGGACGAGGCGCAGAAGGAGTACGACCCCCAGATAGCAGATCTTGAGGTAAGCGGGTGTTATTTTTTTTTTTGTCCGTCGGTAGGTCGGGATGTCGGTTGGGTGTTGCCGCCAGCAGCCGACGGTGGCGTGCTAAAGTGTGTGTGTGGTTTTTGTTGTTTCCTCGACCTTGGGGGCAATCGGTTTCACTCGTGGCTTGTGTTGTGTCGCGCTTGCGTGTTTGACTGCATTGACTTCGGCTGTCGTCGCCACGACCAACGGGTGCAGTACGGTGACGGTCGGAATCCAGCGGGTTTCCTGTTCATAAGAGGTGCCCCCTCCACCCCCGTTGTCGTTTTTCTTTGCTGGCTGCCACTGGCTCAATCGACCAGTCGCACTACATACCACACTACATATAGTACAGCAGTATCATATTCGTATTATACGTATATCAGGTATATGTTCCGCCGCTGAAAAATCCACCAGAAGCCAATAGTCACAAGGCCTTCCTGCGACAAACCGTGGAGTACTTTGTTTTCTTTGTTTTCCTCCGCTAACTACTGAACGCGCTCGGTGCTTTCTTTTATATCTCCTCCCGGGTCCGCGCAGAAAGCTCTCGCCGAGGCGCGAGCGAGGGAGAGCGGCCTGCGCTTGAAGCTAGACAGGAATGACCCCGTCGGCGCTAACGCGAAGGCGGCGATGGCCCAGAGTGCCAGGAAGCAGGCCGTGAGGCAGGCAGAGACGTTAAGCACCCAACTCACGCAAAACGTCCAGGAGGCCGAGGACGAGACCCGCCGGGAGGCGGAGAAGAGGGCCGCCGCTGAGAAAGCCCTGGCCGCGGCCCTTGCCGAGAGAGACGCCGAGGCCGCCCGGGTTGCCGAAGCGCTCGCTGTCCGGATCGAGAACGACGCCGCCGTGCGGGAGGAGCTGGCGCGGAGCGAGGGCAAGGTAGAGCGACTCGAGGCGGATGTGGCTCGGGAAAAGGCGGTGGTTGCTTCGGAGAGCGGACGCGTGGTCGAATTGACGGCCGAGAACGACGGTCTCGCGAATCAGCTGCGGGCTGCATTAAACGAGATCGGCCGGGTTGAAGGTAAGGATGAAGATGGTGGGCCAGGGCTGCGAATTTATGGCGGGAGGGAGCGGGGTTTTGTTATTCTGTCGTTGCGTGGTGCCCTGCTGCTATGTATGGTATCAATAGTGCTGCCTTTTTTTTTGCGCCGATTTTTTGTCGCGGTTTGGTAGGAAGTAATCCGGCACCTTTATCGCGCGGTGTTTTGTATAAGCACTCGATGGTGTCTCATCATGTGACCTCGATACACCCTCCCCTGTCCTTCCCTTCCCCCCGACTTCAATTTTTACATTACCGCCCCCTGCCTCGTTTGTATTTTTCGACGCGTGCTGCTGCCCTGCAACGTCCCCTCCGAATGATACGACGGAGCAGCCGTGGCCGCTCTCGCGGAGGGTGTGGCACGCACGGTGCGGATGGACCCGTCGATGTGCACCGAAGACGAGAAGCTCCACCAGCTTCAATCGGGCCGCCCCAGCAACCCCATCTCCGTCTCGCTTATAAAGAGAGGCAGGGCTCCCTCCGGAAGGAGAAAGCGCATCAGCTCGGTTTCCACGGAAAGCAGCAGCGCCGGCGGTAGTTCCGCAAACGAGGAGCCAACCACTCGCCGAACCAGGGCTTCCCGAGCGTGTCCCACCCGCTCCTCCGCCCGTGGTACTAGCTTTGGGCTCGGGGAGGAGGGCGACCGTGCCGGGGCGCGAGCGTCGCTTTGCAGCTCTCTCTCCGTCGAAGATGGTGGCTGCAAGGGTGTCGGTGGTGGCGGTGGCGGTGAGGGTGGTGGCGGAGACGATGATAACGACGACAGCAGTGAGAGCAGCCTGAGCAGGGTGGACGACGCTTCGCTTGGAAGTCCCGAGATGGTGGTCGGGGGTGGCGGCCGCGGTGACGGTCAAGACGGCAGCAGCCGTGAAAGCGGTCAAGGGAAGGAAGAGGATGATAAGGAGGAGGAGGATAAGGAGGAGGAAGGGGAGAAGACGGTGACCAAAGTGAAATCGGAGGAAGGCGGAGCAGTTTCTGCCACCAATGGCCTGAAGGCGGTGAAGGTAGAGGACGGGGGTGAGGCGGAGCGTGACGATGACTTGCACCTCAAGCGGCACGGGGTACGGTCAGGGCGGTTGAGACTCAGGGCCCGGAAGCCGCTTGGAAATCTCGAACCGGTGGACGACAACGCCGGCGGAGATACAGCAGCGGCGGCGGGTGAAGGCAAGGGTCGAAAAAGACGGAAGCGCGCTGGTGTTCAAGTCGGTGGGGGGGCGGACGAGGAGGAGGAGGCGGTGGGGCGGGAAGAGCAGGAGCAGGCTAAGGGTAGGAAGGCGGCGCGGTCGAGGGAGGAGACGCGTCAGTGCAAGGCGGCCAGGTGATACTTTGCGAAATTGCTGGGGTTGTGAGTTTGGCTGGGGTTTTTCACGTCTGGTTGTTAGTTCGGTGGCGAAGCAAGCCAATTGGCTGGCTTAGTTGTTTTACGCCAATAAGAAACAAGGAGCAAGCCACGGTAGGGGTGCAGTGCACCTAACTATTTCGGAGGCTTACTCATGCGAGGAGCTCTCTACTCTGCCTCATCCAAGACCAGGATTTGAGAGCAAATGGACGGGCAAAGGCCGATGAACCATTCCACGGTCTAGGTTAGTCGACGAAGGAATGTTGTAAAAATGTGACGATAGTTGCTCATCTGAGGAAAGGCCTGTCACCCAGAAACGAAACGGCCGAAAAATGCCACCTCTATCGCGGTACGCATCGCCAATATAGCAGTCGAGCCTCAAACAAACGCGCCCGTCAGATGCAAAGACGCAGAGAACTCCGCCATGTTCTCAACCCAACTATTCTTTAGCTGTAACACCTATAATACCTGGTATGATATAACCAGCCAAGGAAGGGTGCTCGACAAAAAGAGAAAAACGACCTACACTACGAACTTCCCAGTGTAAAAATGAAATAAAACAGTTCGTTGGGATTTCTGGACGAAATTACGAAAAGCGAGTTTTTTTAATATTAGTATTTTACTTGGTTTTAGTATACCCCCCCTGTCTGGGTCTCGAAAACGGGTAGTACGGGGGACCATAGTAAATAGAACCAAGAATTGTTAGCAAAAATAGGGAAATGTAAAGGTTTTGGTGGCTACAGTAGGTTCTATTGTGTCTACAGTAGGACCTACTGTGGACCAAATATTGTTCTTATAAAAAGTTAGGAAATATATAGGTTTTGGTGTCTACAGTAGGTCCTATTGTGTCTACTAGTAGGTCTTATTAACCATGGTTCCCCGTGATAGTGGGGTGTCGGGATTTTATTTTTTCGTGGACCCCAGAACCAGCTTTTGTTTTTTGGATGGCGTCTTACTGACCGCCAACTCGCAGTGCTAGAAATTGCCGTTTAAGGGTAGCAGGCCGGGCTTCCTGGTTGCTGCTATGATACCATCAGTGACCGCGGGCTGTTGTTGGTTTGCTAAAGCCCTGTTCGAGGTCAACCCTTTCACTACCCAAAAAAGCATTCCACACTATTTTCAAGTAGTTTTGTCCCAAAAACCGTTTCCGGCTCTATAGGGGTTAAGGTTGGACAGATGTTCCGAGTATAATCGATACTCCGAGTAGACTATATTATAAGGTTGGTTTTGTCAAATTTGGCAGAAATTGACGAGAAGCCTTGAAGGACACAACAAAAAAATGCCCCTGGTGGTTAATTTGACAAAAAAAATGCATTTGAAACGCAACTGGTAACATTTTAGTCGGAATTTACAAGCTTTGCATTTTTGGTTTCCTATAGGATTTTTGCCATATTCGACACTTATCAAATTTGGCAAAAGCAGCCTTGAACAAGGCTTAGCCCTTTCACCACCGGATGATCCCACACTATTTCCAAGTAGTTTTGTCCCCAAAAAACGTTTCGTGTAAGGGGGCTGGCGTCCCGGCACCGGTAAGGGACACCGAAGGAGAAAGAGGGCACCTTTCGACTCCGGGTCAGACTATGCCATGGACTCGAAGGACGATTAGTGATGGCGATCAATATAGTGCAATGGTGATGGGGTGAGGACCCGTACGGGAACCCCAAAAGCACGAAAATTATCAAACTAGGTGATCATCCTATAGTCTGACCACATACGTAGGGAGATCCCGTGGGCTCTTGGTCCGTTGTTCCGATGCGCTCTGTTTATTTTTTCTAAAAAGCCCTGGTTAATGTTTTGTGTTTTTTTTCCAAATTTCTTATTTTACGATTTTTCCGCCTCGGGTTTGTGGTATAATAAAGACAAAGCTCTACTCGTACTCGTACTAAACACATTTAGATATTTAGAAATTTTGGGGCGGGGGAAACAGTGGACAGGACTTAAGACCAATGTCAATGGGAACGCGAAGTTTAAAAGTTTTCTTCGAAAAAATTGGAAGAAACTTTGAGGCTGAAGATACTCTCGTACCG
>JAYJME010001744.1:0-15439 GCA_036873775.1 Costaria costata
CCTTTCTTTGCCAACTTTCAGCTTGAGCTTTGTCTACTCCATTGTTGTTTTTACTCCTTCCTTCGCATTGCGTTCTACTCTTAAATTCTACGCCGCATCTAGGCTCCATCCCCACGCTATCGGTGTACGATAGGGGTGTTGTTCCATGTTTTTTTTCTAAGGTTCCCCAGTTGGATGGCTCTGTACGCCATGCAGAACCAAACTTTGACAACATATTGTGACCTTTTGACCCGACCAACGAACCATCCCATGGCCTACAGTAGGTACACCACGAAATACTTTGGGCACAACAGGAGGAGCGGAATCCCGCCGATTTTGGGTTAAGGAGCTCCGTCGTTCAGAAAATAGTTTGGCCAAAAACGTGCTACTCGTACCTTTTATCGTAGCACGCGTCAACGGCACCCTAACGATACTGGGCAGTCCCTACAGGAAGCGTGCTACGATAGCGGTTGCACTTTTTGGCCTTTTTTTTCTGAATAAAGGGGCTCCTTAACCATTTCCCTACCCCAAAAAGTATCCCACACTATTCCCAAGTATTTTTGTCCCCAAAACCCGTTTCCGGCTCTAAAGGGGTTTAACCCAAAATCGTCCGAATGAATGTCGTTCTTGTTTAGCGATATGTTTTTTTAAATACCTAGTCCATGGGTTTGCTCATCGGCCTGCCCTTCCAGTTTACTCAAAAACAGTTTTCGGGTGTGATATGGAGCTCCTAAAGTGAAGAGACTCAGAATAAAAGGGGTGCACCTCAACCATCGTAGCATGGGTCACAGTTGTTGGGGAGCCCATCTGCGAGAAAATATTTCGGGCCTAAATGTGCCACACCCCTGTGGTGGCACGTGTCGCTCGTCGGAGGTGACCTCCGACTGCAGCAGTGCTCTGCCACGGTATAAGGAGGGGGCATACATTGGCATTTAGTGGTATTGTGTGCTTTCAGCCGACCGGAGCCACGCACTCTCGGAGGAGGGACGAGCTTACTTTTTTAGTTTTGCAGTCTTAACACCCTTCGTTAGAGCCGGAAATGGGTTTTTGGGGACGAAACTACCTGGAAATAGGGTGGTATACTTTTTGGGGCAGGAAATGGGTTAAAGCTACTCTTATTGTTTTTCATTTATTTAATTCCAAGTATTCACCACACCTCGGGGGGGAATTTTGTTTGTTTTGTTACCGCTGAGCAAATAGAACAATATAGATTCCGGTTTTCTGCGGTTTCCCTTATAAATAGCTTTCTCTTCGTTTCTGGGGCATTTGAGAGTGATTGAAGGGAAGCTCATCATGCTGCACATTGTCGGATGGCAAATATGATAATAATATATACCGGTACTATTAATAGTATCAATTTTGAGATAGGTAACGAGTGACTCGTCGGAGTAGCCAAGGTACGATAGAGGTTGCACTTTTTGGCTTTTTTTGTTTCCCCTAGGGTCACAGTGACGTACACATATTATGATAGATACCCTCACCCTAGCTCGGAGCCATAGCTCACTTCGGGGTGCAATAGTCAGTATATGTAAGAAGAGCGACGCGTGCTACGATAGAGGTAGCACTTTTTTTGTTTTGTTTTTGTTTCTGAATGAGCTCCTTTGCTCAAATTCAAGTTGTCATTCTCGTTTTGCAATATGATTGTTTTGTATACCTAGGCCATGGTTTTTTTAATCGGGTTGCACTTTTGGTTGGCTCAATACCAGTATGGGGGTGAAGTACAGAGCTCCTAAAGTGAGGAGCCTCAGAAAACAACATCATGGAACAACACCTCTATCGTAGCACGCCTCGAGTTACATGAGCCGCCATCACATGTTTGCCGGGTGTGAGCTGCTATGAAGTTGCCGTTTGCACATGTTTGAGATTTGCAAATAGCTCGTGAGCTCATTTTTCTCGTGAGTGTGCTATAAGAGCTACACGAACTATCACATGTTTGCCGGGTGTGTGAGCTACTATTTGAGATAGCTCGTCCACACATGTTTGCCTGCAGTGTTTTCTATGGCAGACATGCGAGCTAGCTCATGATCTGTCTCATGTGTCTATGGGCAGACATATAAGCTAGCTCATGATCTGTCCTACGTGTCAACTGTCCCTCCCCACCACTCGGTGTGACCTCTGCACCCTTTTGACAGAGACAGGGCCCCGACGCTCACCCTTCCAACACCGAACGCACCCTATGGTATTCCTCAGCACCCCTTGCCCCTATACACGAACACAATATTTTCTGCTCGCCAGCAACCATTCTTCAATATCGGGGAAACATAGTGTAGCAATCAGAACCAAACATGGCGTGAAAAGAGTATGGGTACGTATCATATGACTTTTAGAGTCCATCATGGCTTCTGATTGCTACACCCTCCCGAAACGGCTGGAGTCAAAACACTCCCAGGTACTCGTAAACACAATATTACCACGGAAAAGTATCTCTCCATTCCCAAAACATTATTGGATTGTCCCGCAATTCCCTTCGACGAACAACACTTTACCACCGCCACGAGGAGCGTCGATACTTCCCGCGCTCCATTCTACCTAAACTATTACGAGCGAAGCGGGACAAGAGCACAATATATGTTCTGTTCGCCACCAACCGTTCTTCTATAGTACGGGGAGACAGAAAATAGGAAGCAGAAACAGAACATGGAAACGGCTGCTACGATAGAGGTTGCACTTTTGTTTTTTTTTTGTTTCTGGATAGCGGGGCTCCTTATTGACCCAAAATCGTCCGAATGTCAATCTTGTTTGGCGCTATATTCTTTAAGGTGTAATTCATGGGTTTGCTCGTCGGACTGCCCTTCCAGCTTACTCAAAAGCAGTTTTCGGGTGTGATAGGGGAAGCTCCTAAAGTGAAGAGTCTCAGAAACAAATGATGCACCTCGATCGTAGCACGGGTCTGGAGTGGAAAACATATGGGTATGCATAGCGTTTTAGGTCCATCATGGTTTCTGATTGTTATGCCCCCCCGAAACGGCTGGAGCCAAAACACTACTCGTCATACAATGTTCCCCCAGAAGAATATCTCTCCATTCCCAGAACACTCTGGATTGGCCCGCAATTACTTTTGACAAAGAACAGACAGACGCGTGCTACGATAGAGGTTGCACTTTTGGCTTTTTGTTTTGTTTCTGAGTAACGGGGCTCCTTAACCCAAAATCGTCCGAATATCGTTATTGTCTAGCAACATGATATTTTTTAAATGCCTAGTCCATGGGTTTGCCCATCGGGCTTCCCTCCCAGTTTTACTCATATACAGTTTTCGGGTGATTTATGGAGACTCCTAAAGTGAAGAGCCTCAAAAAACAAATGGTGCACCTCTATCGTAGCATGGGCCAATCAACACTCTACTACCACCGCCGTGGGGAGCGTCGACACTTGCCGCGCTCCATTCTACCTAACCTACCACGAGCGAAGCGGGACACGAACCCAATATATGTTCTGTTCGCCACCAACCGTTTTTCTATTACGGGGAAACATAGAATAGGAAGCAGGAACAAGACATGGAGTGAAAAACATATGGGTACGTAAGGCGTTTAAGGTCCATCATGGCTTCTGATTGTTATGCCCTCCCGAAACGGCTGGGGCCAAAACACTGTTCTCGTAACACAATGTTCCGCCAGCCCCGCAAGGTGTAGAGCCCATGGCGTAATCCAACACCCCTTAATACCTTAGACATGTGCAGCGGGGTTGGGGGAGGGAGTGAGAGGGGGTGGAATTGTTGGTGTCGGGGGACCTTTTTGGGTGATTTCCTTGCAGATTTGATGGTAGGGGTGTGGGGGGTGTCGGCTGTTTTGCGAAGGCTCCGAGACCTCTATGGCATGGATGGCCAGGGCGTCTGATGTGTCGGCTGCTTTGCGAAGCATATTGGAAACCCAGGGATGTACTCAGCATGTCCCCTGACGACCACAGGCCCCGCGATCTCGATGGCGCGTTGTTCGAATTGGATGAGGCGGGAGAATCGATCGGCTTTAACGCTGAATCGCGAAGCGGAACCACCGCGAACGACCGCGTGCGAGTACGTTAGATCGTGTGGGCCTACTGATAGTAACGACTTCGGGGTTTTCCCCATGCGTTGACTTGACGCGCGCATGCAGCATGGGGCGGAGTAGAAGACACAACGGTGTGCAGATCGCACGGACAGACACCAGTTCTGCGCGGTGGTTGCGGGGTGGCCGTTGTAATCTCCGCGCGCGCTTGCCAGTCAATCAAAACCGGGTGTTTTTTTTTTTCTTCTCTTAATAACGCGGTTTATATGTACCAGGTATGGGGGTAGGCTGATAGGACGGGCTGCCGTATAGCACGCAAGATAAACGCGCCCCCTGGAATGAGTTGTGAATCCCATTTCTCCCACGGCAAGGGGGGTGCACGCAACTGAAATGGTGGCTCTGGAAATATCTCGTCGAGATTCCATAGACGCATCGTTCGGCGTTCGCGCTCTTTTCGTTGTCGCGAAAGTCAGCTTGGAGACTCGTCCTGGTGGTGGGTGTGTATTGTCTTGTGCAATGAACGGAGGTGGTCTACACTCAATCGTGCGGGGGCATGCAATCGCGATAACACCTTTTGACACGATGCAACAACCCTGTCAGCAACGGAGTGCGAGCCGTACCCGAACGAGTGGCCTTCGGCCCGGGGATTCTTAACCCCTTTAGTATACAGCTGCGTCCACCGGAAATTTCTTGGAACAAGAGTTGGAAAGTTTCTGCTCTAATTTTATTAGCAAAAGGGTTGATGTACGTAGTGGGGGATCTTCGCTTTGGAAAGCGGATGTTGCAGTTTGCTGCTGGGATCATGGCGAGAAGACAGACATAGACAGCGTGACTTTCGTGCAGCAGCAAGCAGCAACATCCGTGTATAGCTTCTAGATCCCAGCTCTTAGCTTCTACTACTACTGTAGCATTTGGGGTAGCGTGCGTTGATGTCGGGACCTCGCGCGACGCATGGTCGTCGCTCCGTGTGCATATTAGGTCGTTTGGAGCAAGAACTTCATGAAATCGAATTAGCTTGTACTGCGTGTGCGTAACGGCGGGGGTGAGGGTTTGGGGCCGGGTTGCTTCGCCTTCAAAAAATAAATAAATGAATAGTATTTTGCAAGATTAAGTGTGAAGGGGACAAGTAAAAGCTCTTTTTGTTTGCACCACCGGGAGGAGACACAGGCGTATTGACGTGCTTCCAACTCGGCGGTACTTTTTATGGATGGATTCGTGGGTGGCACACGTAAGCTCAGGACAGGACACAGCCCTGCCGCGCCTTCTCAGCGTTGTGGTCGCCAGGGGATATCTGGGGTATACCCCCCGGGTTTCCTAGTTTATGACTTGGCCCGGCTTCGACGGAATTGTTCAAATGTCCTGAAGGCTCAAAACCCCAAACCAACACCAATCGTCTGGGAAAATTTTCCAAAGGAGGCTGAAGTGAGAAGTTTGTATGTTATTACACTATTGTACGAGCACCAACCGTCTTGTCGACGTTGGGCCGAGTCGAGTACTGCTTGCTGCTGTACTGCTGTAAGTAGCATCGAGTACAAGAAACATGTACCAGGTACGTATATGTAAAACGTGTATGCATGCGTCTGGTAGCAAAAGTAAAGATGTGTTGCACAAGCAGTTGTTGTGTAATAAGAGAGGCACGTATTCCCGGCATCATATGTACGAAATAGGAAATAATATTAAAAACGAACTACTGCTACGTACGTAGGTGCGTAAAATGTTTTCTCGCTTCGCCATCAAAGGTAAAGCCAGTCCGTGGGTCTGATTCAGGTTTTTCGTCAGAAAGCAGATACTGCTGTGGTTTTATGTACTGCTGCTGTTCCCTAATTCGGAAACTGTTATACTCGCTGTCTGATTTGTCGTTAGACAGAAAACTGTGCGAACGCCGGGGGTATTGGGTCTATGACAACAACAACAAAAAACACTGTTTGTCTTGTACCAAGGTACCAAGTACCGGGTATCTCGAGTAAGGATGAATAATCAGAACGGCCACTGCTGCTGCTGCTGCTCCCGCTTCTTCTATGGTGGTAAAATGTGTCGCAATAATGGCAGTTGGCAACACACACAACTGCATACGGATTTCGCTCGTTCACACGATTGTCCAACGTTAGAAGTGAACAGCTAGGGGATATAGGCCAATGCCACTAATAATATTATTTTGTTACCGTGCAGTGCCACTCGCCACTCGCAGTGGTGTGCAGTGCGCGTAACGGATTTCGCTCGTTCCCACGATTGTCCAACGTTAGAAGTGAACCGCTAGGGAATAGCAGGCCAACGACATTAATATTATTTTGTTACCATGCAGTGCCACTCGCCACTCGCAGTGGTGGTGTGCAGTGCGCGTTTCTACACAATGCCGTTCATAGGGCGACGACGAAACAGCGGAACAAAAGCAGCGGACGATGACCAATCGACTTACTATTATGATAGTCTTTCTGGATGAATGGTGATGATGCATATTCAATGCTGATGATGGGTGATGGGTCGGTTATAGAGTGAGTGGTGGCGGTGAATTTCCGCGCAGTACGTACGGCGCTCTCCACTCCCAACCGACGATGCTCCGAGCTCCGATAGTTGTTACTTCCTTCCGCCGTCTGCCACACACACTCTTCTTCTTCTTCTTCTTCTCGTTTTGCCTGCTCTCCTCGCCGGGATCTCCATAGATGATAGGCACGAGGCACAACCAAAAACTTTGTTTTGACGAGTGAGCAGTTAGTTGTGAGAAACGTCGACCGAGACTGGAGAACTGAATTGACGGGATCGACGATCGACGGCTGTTTCGCGTTTCGCGTGAAAAAAAAAAATCTTGAAACGAACGACGGTGAAACGGTCGTCCCTGATTCCACATAAATAGTTGCATATAAAACGAGGCTTTATTTGTCCAGGGGAATAGAACATGACATCCCCGCTTCCAATTGATGTGACATCTTCATCTTCGTACTGTCACGAGTCACGAGCTGCTCTACAACTTCCTCTGACCTTACCCCACCCTCCCGCAGCTATGAGGACTACCGCTTTCGTATGTGCCGTGGGGGCTTGCGCCGGTGGAGCGGAAGCGTTCGTAGGTGAGTCCAGGAGTTCGATCGATCCCCGTCGATACATCGCGGACTCGATTACCCAACGCAAGCCTTGTGAGAGAGAGCGACGAACGTACTTCCATGTTGGAGGTCCCAGGAAAGCATACCAACAGCTATCGTGAGGTAGCGCACGGAGACTGCTAGCGGAGCTCCAAGGAGTGGGTGCTGGTATAGGCCTTTGCTGTGCTGTTGCTGGTTCCCCGTCTGGGCGCTGCTAGCGTAACATGGGCCAACATGAACCGCTGGCATCTTGTCCACCCTCCTCTGCTAATAGGCGCCCGAGGAGCCAAGGAGGAGCATGCGCTTTTCCCACACGCAACCGCGGTTTACAGCCTCTTGAGTGCCTCATGACGGCAGCCGAGCCACAACCCACAGCAGCAGCCGGCAACTCCAACACTGCTGCTATTGTGGAACCCATGCTTGTAGTCGCTGCCTGCGTCTCTCGTCGTGACCACCTGGTTCAAGATTTACGTTAAATAGTAGGAGCAAAAAATACACGGTAGTAGGTAATTATCTCGTGAATAGTGTGGAGCTAAAAATTCCTGCGTCGTCAGCATGTTTTCCGGCGCTCCCGAGTTCTGCGTGACGTGTACCAGGCACCAGGGTATACCTGGTGCCAATGGCACTTGCCAGCTGCTTGTCGCTGCTTCGGCTTGCCAAGACGATACTCACAGCAGTGTTGCAAGCAGCCTGAAGGCAGCTGAAGACAGCAGTGCCTTGCGTCCTCAACACGAGTGGCCTCGAACCGCTGGTTCGGGTGTGTACTTCTATATAGTAGGGCTGGTGGCAAAATCTCACCTGCCCTGTCGTACCTCTGGCATGGTAACAGACTGCAGCGAGCAAGCAGAGTACAGAGCAGGCAAGAGAGTACCCACTCAAGATGATGCTGCTGTACCGCAACTGCCATGTTGGTTCCTGATAGTTTTGAGTTTTGAGCACATTTTGGCGATACTTCGTACAACAACACAACAGCTGTGCAGAACCTGTAGCACATGTAGAGCGAGCGGCGTCTGGGCGTGCCATGTGAAGCTCGTACGATATGTGTGATACCGCAGACCGATACCACGTACCGGTATACCAGTATCCCAACCAGGTACTCGTACCTGGTAGTTGCTTGTCATGCGCTGTACCAGGTATTTTACTCAGTACCTGGCACCACTCTGTCCGGATATGTAAGCACCAGTTGGGATTCATATTGAATACCAAACGGTCATCATATTTTCGTTCATATTGGTACCTGGTACCGTCCGTGCTACTGGTATAACTTAATGGTTACACCAGATACTCCTATTATACCAGATGTACAGAAGGCGCCCGCTTTCTATTTTCGTTCGTAGTATTATAAGAAACGTCAATTTGTAGTCGAGGCTCAATTTCTTATTTTATTGCCAGACTTATTTGCTGTTGTATGGTATTTAGTATTTAGTGTGGTATCGTACCCGACCCTGAGCGCCGTTTTTTCGGTCAAAGTGAAGTGTTCTTGAATACCTGGTTCAGCAGTACGCGACGTGTGTTAAGAACTTGGGAGTTAAGAATTTCAGGCTGACTTTTAATTTTTTTTTCAGCAATAAGAATACCCAGCTAAGCGTTTGTGCTCAGCGAAGAACGCCACTCTAAATCGTATATAGTAGCCTTTAAGAGCCTACGCTCAACGGTGAGATCACAATAAGCCGTGAGCCTTAGCCAAAATAGGTGTTTCTTAACTGCTGACTGTTGCGTACTGCTGTATGTATCGTGAGAAAACGAGCCCCAATTTGTTACGAGTACCACAACCGAGTTTCGTTACGTAGAGCGGGCGCCCTCTGTATCACACAGAAGGAACGCTCTGTTTTGGGGGGTATAATACGAGGCACTGGTAGATGGGCAGTGTGAGTCCGAATGCTCGTTACGTGGATGTTGCCTGTTTTTGACGAGCATGAATATGGGTGGTGATGGTGACGGGCTTCAAAGGTCGTCAAAGGACCAGTACCAGTCAGTGGTGCTCAGCCAATGACTCGCGAGTACCAGACTCAGTCCCTGGAGTACTAGCTGAAATCGCGAGTACCTGGAGTACCAAAAGCTGAAATGACTGAGTACTCGCGAGTAGCTGGAGAGCCGTAAGCTGAAATGACAGAGTACTCGCGAGTAGCTGGAGTACCAAAACATTAGATGACTGCTTGTGTACTCTCGAGTACCTGTAGTACCAAAATAATAAACGACTGAGTACGTGGAGTACCAAAAGTTGATATGACTTGAGTACTGGCGAGTACCATAGAGTACCAGGAGCTGAAATGACTGAGTACTCGCGAGTACCTGGAGAACCAAAAGCTGAAATGACTGGTACTTGGGTGGTACTATTAATAGTACTCTGACGACCTTCGAGTTCTTCGTACGTAACGTGAGAAAACCAGCCTCAATTTGGTTCGACCGAATTTCGTTACGTAGAGCGGACGCCCTCTGCATCGCAGAAGAAACGCCCTGTTTTTGGTGGGTATAATATCAGGCATCTGGTAGATAATGGGCAGTGCGTCCGTCCGACACACTCGTTACTCGTACGTATATTAGATGTTGCCTCGTTTCGATGAGCATGAACATGGGCGATGGTGAAGGGCTTATGATTTGCTGTTGTTGTTGTTCTCACATCAAGTCATCGCTAAAATCAAGTCCGTGGTCACAGGACAGGCTCCAGTACAAGGTATATTTTACTCACCGCAGACCGTTACGAGGCACTCGTATTTTGATTCGTACCAGTACGAAGCTACCAAGCTACCAGTTTTCTTTCACGCGCTTGTAGTTGGGTCTGTGATCTGTGGGTGTGCTATGAATGGACTTGGGTGGCCAAGTAAGCCAACTAGCTGACTTGTTGTTTTTCAATCGGGAAGGGAAAGTGGTATCTGTTGACTTTTAGAGTGGTAAAAGAGATGCTGCTTTACTTGAGGGTATTCGATTTACTCTGATATATATCGGACTGGATTATGTACACGATACATTGTCGTCGGAAGGTTAAACGAATGGTACTTCTGGCACAGCAATAAATACCGGGTATATAAAACACACCCTGAAGTTGGAGCCCAACTAGTGTACAGTAGTACATTGCTGCTGTAATAACTAGTCGGTGTCCTATAGTCAGCCACCTACTGTAGAACACACAATTGGTTTTCTCGATGACCGGTAGAATTTTAACGCCGAGCAACGCGTCTATGGGGCAAATATGTCAGGAGACGGTCAGTCACGGGAAAACGTACAGCGGTCAAGTGCGTAAAATCGAGCGTTCCACATTTCAACCTAGTAGTTTGCCGTCAGTCAAGGTAAATTGGTGGAAAATTGCCGTCCGTCAAGGGGTGAAAGTGCCGTCTCCTGACATATTTTGCTGTGGAGAGATCTCGACGAGATCTTCCGAAAGCCTCAATATTTTCGTTGTTTGCGCCCCTCTGTTTTTTTGGAGGATTTCGGCTATGAAATTCGTCCGACGGGGGGGTGTTGTTACACCGTCGTATGCGGTATTAATGCATTAACCCCTTAGAGCCGGAAACGGGTTTTGGGGACAAAACTACTTGGAAAAAGTGTGGGATTATTTTTCCGGTGGTGGAAGGGTTAATAACTGTAATGCCTGGACAACGACGGAGGTACTGTTACAGACTGACAACTAGTCGGCGTACAGACTTTATAGTGAGCCACCTTTACCTTTTTGGAATTTGGCCGGAGCGAAACGTATGGCTTGCAACTAAAGCGGGGATGGGATGCGTGTTATTACAGCAGATTGTTTACAGGCATTAGAGTGCCGACCTACCTGTAATTCTGCCAAACGATCGATTGTGAGAACCGCACTCAAGAGCCGCTACAATACCGCACAAAAGTTGCGATAGGGGATGGATCCCTATCACCCCCTTTTATGCGAACACGTACTCGTATACCAGGTATATAACAAGGGGGGGGGTTCCAACATATTTTCCCAACATTTACATGGAGGCGTTTATACTTAGGGTCTGTAAGTACCAAACTTTCAAGAGCAGCAACTTTTGTGTTTTTTTTTTATCGAAACGTTCGAGAACCGGGACTTGCAACATGCTTTCCTGAAAAGCACAATTTATAGAGACGATCATACCGTTGGCCACACGAAGCATCCCTTTGCTGCTGGGGTACAAAGACAAGTATGTCACAGGAGACGTACAGACAGACATAATCTTTTCCGGCGAGTCAAGGCCTGTTTTGGCCTTAACTATTTTGCTCATACCCCAAAAATATCCCACACTCTTTCCAAGCACTGCTGTTGTCCCCAAAAACCGTTTCCGGCTCTAAAGGGGTTAAAGTAATACCTGGTACTAGTTTTAGTGTAGTGTAAGGGGCAGTCAGTCAAGGGGTCACACCGCGGTCTCTCCTGTGATCGTAAGCGTATTTGCCGAGGTAGTGGTTGCGCCCGGACATGAATGGCAGGACACCTTCGACACGCACGGGGCATGGCATGGAGTATATGTATATACCTGGCACCTGGTATAGTACTAGACTAGACCTACAGGAGCACCGTATGGCACACGCAAGGTAACACACTCCTTCCCTCCGACGATTTTTCCTGTCCGTTTTTGTCGACAGGGGGGAGAGTACAAACGCCCAGCGACGCGTCTAACAAAAAATATCTCGACGAGACCTTTCCAAGGGCGCCTTTCTCGTAGTGTGTGCCTGGCTCCCTTGTTATGGAGAAAATCAGCCTGGAAATTCGTCCCAGGCGGCGTGTTATCTTGTGCGCCAATACCCTCGTATACCTGGTAGGGTATGTACCAGCCTAAAAAACGGGCACTGCTGCAGTCAACCGGCACTATTCCCTCCGCACGCTGCCACTCTAGGTTTATTCCTACATGTGCCAAGCGATTTTGCCGGCACTACTGCTGTAGTCGTTCTGCTCCGTGCTCCTATACATTTAGTATACGAAATTGACTACCGGTAAGGCCGCACGCACCTCACATATTTTAGGTCGCTATACCTGGATCCCCATAAGGGTTACAGTTAGCGTTGGGTATCGTATCGAAAAGCTTCCACATATCGGACAGATCATCGATTTACAGACCCGACCCGACCCGACCCGACCCGACCCGACCCGACCCGACCCGACCCGACCCGACCCGACCCGACCTGACCTGACCCGTAAGATTTGGAAAACCTCCTGACACGAGTCTCGGGTATGATAGTATGATAAGGTCATGACCCGTGAAGAGCCCTGTAGATTTCCACTTAAAACGATCTAGATATTTCAGGGCAGATCTATTTGCTGGCCTGTTGGATCTACGTAGCTCATGTTGCCGGGAGCCGGGTGGGAGCCGTATGACTATCTGCATGATCTAGGACATGTTTCCCGGGTTGGATCTGTGCTGTACAGATCCTGCACAACATCTCACAACGGCAGGTTAGGATCTAGATGATCTAGATCATGATCTAGATGTTAGGATATAGATGATCTAGATCATGATCTAGATGATCTAGATCATGATGTAGATCGTGATCTGTCCGATGTGTGAAAGTCTTGGATGGGAAGCCTCCAGTCTCCTTGGAGACTCCGCCCAAGGTTGCTACGTTCTTACGCCGGAGTTGGTGTTTTAGCTACTTATTCTTGCGGTAGTGGTCCCTCTATATACTCTATATTGCCGGTTTTGTGCCACCCGGAAATACCGACACTGCTGTAGCGGCACTATAGGCACTATTCCGTATGATGCCACTTCTACTACTGGTTGTTCCCAGCTGTGCCAAGCGATTTCACAGGCACTATAGCCGGCAACCGGCAATACTCAACCGGCACTATAGAGGGACCATTACTCTGTACCTGGCATTATAGTTCAAGGCAGCATGCGTTTATGAGAGTTATCACCCTGGTTCCACTATTAGTATTGCATACATGGGGGAACAGATCACGATCTAGATCATATGCTAATAGATCCTAGATCATCTAGATCCTAGATCTGTCGGTTATGATATGTTGTGCAGCATCTGTGTAATACACACCCAACCCAGGAAACTATTAGTCCGACTAATAACTAGTTGGTGACTCAAGTCGTGCGGACTCAACGCTCTACATGTTTTGCTTGTTTTGTACTCTTATAATACGTCCTTTATAGAATATGGGTGGGAAACCCGGGGATGTACTAAGGATGTCCCCGGACAAGCACACACCGCTGGTCACTACACACTATTAAACTATCTCTTTCTCCTTTGTGCAGGATCGTCGATGCGGCCCGCGTCAATGCGCCGTGCGAGCCCGAGCAGCGTCCGCATGGCCTCAGAGGTGACCGTCCCCGAACTGCTGAAGCAGACAGAGCAGCTCAAGCTCCTTTCCACGGTGAGACAACGGCGGAGGCGGTTGAAAGGGGGGGGGGGGGCTGGTGATAAGGGTTCTGCAAAGAACCGCTTGTGAGGCAGACTTCGGTACGATGTGCGTCCTTGTTGCTTACGGATGACTATTACGGGGGACCATGGTAAATAGGACCACATATTGTTAGCAAAAATAGGGAAATATACATTTTTTGGTGTCTACAGTAGGTCCTATTGTGTCTGCAGCAGGTCCTACTGTGTCTGCAGTAGGTCCTATTAACTATGGTCCCCCGCAATAGCTACTGTTACCGTCGCCAAAGTTAGAAACTATATTTAAGCTATTTTATGGAAGCTGGGTCAAGGCCTATACAGCCCTCGACTCGCTCAAGCAGACCGAGAAGCCCAAAACTTCTTTCCACGGCGAGGCGACGGTGGAGGCGGTGGGGGGGGTGGGGGGGGTCGGGTTGTCGCGAAAAACATGCAGTAGATGGACCGTCCCCTGAAACAGTCATGAGCGGAAACCCGCACATTTAATATAGATATACAAGTACTTACCTGGTATCACACGTACATGGTATACGAAGCATAAGGCTAACGACCAATCCCCGTCACGCTAGCGGTCAGCAAGTATCGCTTTATCGACCAGTCCACGAAGAGCTAGCGACCAGAAAGTCGCGATAACGACCAGCGGCTACATGTTTTATTGTTGTTTTTACTGTTGTTCATTTTTTACTTGGTACCACGTACGAGCTGGGCCAGCCAAGGCACGGCTAGAACGGCTTTTTGGCTATGCCCCGCTCAATAATACGTATTTTGACGTAATATTTTGACACGGTGTTCCTTATGTACCAACAAACCTTTTACGTGTCATCCCTTTTTTATTTTTATTTTTTTCCAGGATATATGACCGATCCAAAATCTGGAAAAAAGAAAAAAATTACCTTAACTAGTGTGAAAAAATAAATAAATAAATAAAGGGGATGATTCAGATTACATTAACACGTGCGGTTTAAATACGTGGCTAAAATTTCAGTCCCAAAGGTGTAAAATTGAGCGGGGCATCACAGAAAACCCATTTTTTTCTCGAATTACTTGTCGTAAGTATGAAATCGTGTTTGGGCGATACCTCTTGATGGGTGGGAAATTGGGCAATGAATCTAAGGTCGATCTTGTCCTTGGGTCTTCAGCTATGTCTCCACCAAATTTCACCTTGATCGTGAACGACGACTTTATTACGAATTTAGTGTTAAAAATTGGCGTTTTTGAGTTTTCGCCGATATCTCCTCGAGATCGAGTCGGATTATAAATTTCTCGTAATTTTTTATACACTTTGTTTTTTCGCACATGCAGTGATGGGTCAGGGACAGTCCCTTAAAATTTCAAGTCCTAGTTCGTAGTGGTTCATGATATATGATCTCCGGATTATTAATCCGATTCTTGGCTGGCCCAGCTCGTACACCACACGTGAAACACAAACGAACCAAACACAAAACCCAAACGCACCGACACACATGAACCGCACGAAAGAAAAAAAAAAACGAACCGCACAAACAAAAAAATCGAAACAAAAAACATATCATACGACACAAATAGAGCAAACCTACGCCGTACTCGTACACAACAGCAGTATCGATACAAACCAGTCAGCAGCAGCAACAAAAACACGCCACACAACCACGAAACACAAACCACAGTAAAAAAAAACACACAAAATACAAAACCCAACAGCAAAACACAAAACACAAACCCGAAGCATAACCACAAAACACCACCAAAACCACCAAGCCCAAAACCCAACCACAAACCCAAAACCCCAAATCACAACCACAAAACTAAGTCGCACACCCGGTGAACAAAACCACAAACCCGAAACCCGATCATGGCCACAACCACCAAACCCAAAACCGCGCACTCCAAACACAACCCAATTCACAAAAAACAACCAGGAACTCAACCACAAACCCAAAACACAACAATGACGGCACAAAACCATCCACAAACCTATTACTCAAAACCACAACCACAAAACACAACCATCAAAAGCACAGCACCACCACCACCACCACCCTCACCTTCCCCACATCCTCTACCAACACAACCTACTATTCCTCCTCCAACACCACCAACTCT
>JAYJME010001745.1:0-15439 GCA_036873775.1 Costaria costata
TCGACTTTGGGGTGCTGCAGTGGTCGAAATTGGTCGGAATTTGGAAGACACGAAAGGAGACAAAAGTTCGACCCCCATCTGAAAGTTTGCACTTTACTTGCGGACAGCTACGTCTCACCACAAGCAAACACAGCCCGTGAACTTAAGTCACTCTCAGTATGGGGTGCGTGAGGGCATCGGGTGCACCGAACAGCAGCCGTAGGTAGCCAGAAACAACTCACGAGGTGACTTCGTGAGGTCAAAGTTGCAGCCAGCACCACCAAAACGTGAGGAAAAAACTTCAAATTCGACGATTTGGTATGTTTTCGCGCGAGTACGTACTGTAATACCATGGGTACAACACGTATGAAAACGGCTGTCACCAGAAGTTAAATGAGTATTTTGCCGATATTTTATGATATCAACATAGCGTACCTGACAAACGCCGGCCGGGCGCATTTCGTTCCCGTTTGAGGTAGTTAAATAGTGCGCTAAAAACAGAGAAAAAAAGGTTAAAAAAAACTCTGGATTCTTGTAGATTTACGTCATTTTCTTCAATCTGACAATATGGGATCGTGCTTGTGAAACGCTTAACCCTATTTCCAAGTTATGTATTTTTTGGCTTCGCCTGTTCGCGCGTACTTGGCAACATATTCCTTAGGGTTTCTGCGTGGCCTTGACGGAAGCTACCAGATCCCCCACTGCTGACACCCACCTGTTTCATGCTCCTTCTACTCATGCTGCCGCGGCAGCGTGCGGGTAGGAATGGCTTCGTCTAGTGAGTTGTGTCTTAGCCAGCTCGGAGGTAGTAAGAAAATGGTTTCGAGCTCTGCGATCTAGGGCAGGAGACGGTTGGTTGCTTCTTGAGACACATCTCCGTGCTTCTCGAAGGGCCAGCCCACACCCCTCTCGGTGCCGGAAACTACCAGGCCTGCCACTACTGCTGAAGCCTAGCAGCGTCATGTTTCTACTACTCGTGTCGGTGCCGCACCTGGCGTGCGGGTAGTGCTTATCTTTGCTTGTGCGTGGAGCTCTGGGGTATTTGGATGTGACTATTCCATGCTCTTATGCTCTCGCTAGCTTGTTGCAGCTTGCTTCGTACTCGTAAGTACTATACATACCAGATTGTTTGAAGTGCTTCCAACAGACTTCAGTATTTATTTTTTTGAACTACCCGCAAAGGCGGGGTATTTCGTATTTGGCAAAAACATGTTAAAAAAAACAAAATGGTAAATCTTTACGTGGAAACGAGGAAAAAGCACACAGTACGGCACACCACCGCACGGCAAGGCTCGGCATCACACAGAACCACGCGACCCTGCGGTGCGCTGCAATGCGTAAGCTGTACATACGTGCAACTGAACGCATAGTACTGGTTTTCCTGCGTCTATATACAGCAGTTTGCACCGCCACAAAAAGTTGGGGAAAAAACAAACGTAAAGCTTTATGATTTTCCTGAGGGGTTTTTGAACGTAAAAAAAGATATAGACGGTGTTTTTGGTTATGATTGTAGTGTGGGATCGAAAACTTCGATGAGGTTTGACTAAAGCATGTAGAAGGCAAGCAAAAAAACTTCGAACGCCTGAGGTTTTGCCAGCCTCGTACACTCCCCGGCCCCTGGCGACCACCCCGCCATCGGTTCGGTCCGGGTCAAGATGCACCCGCTCTTTGCCCTAGTGAGCCCCGTGGCCTGCTTCGTGTGAAGACCCGTCGCTCACCGTGGCCCTCGTTCGCTCGCTTGACCATGATGTGTACAGGAGTCAGAGTTCTCTCTCTGTATTTCAGACTGAGGTTCGAAAAATATACACTGCTGTTCAAACGTTGTTTTATTCATCTTAACGACCGTTATAGGTCCGGACATATTGGATCGGTCAAAGCAGCAGCAAGCCAGACATAACCCATTCATGTTTCCCCCTTATCTCGATGGACACGCCACGCCTAGCCACGAAAACGGCGACCACGCTCTTTCAGACCCTCCCTCTCCCCGCCAGCGCCCGCCGTACCCGCGATGTCGTGGCGCTCACCCGAGTTGCCGTGCTCTCGGTACACGCACAAACACACACAAAGAAACCGAAAACCTGGAAAGCAAAGAAAAGCTGACAGAAGGTTCTGCAAGTACTACGAGGAGGCCATGTGCAAGTGGGAATGCTGAGAGACAAAGGTTGGGCAAACAGGACTAACCTCAGCAAAAATGACAAAAGAAAGTTAGTATGTTATGACCTCCCGCTTATGCTTCGCGGTCTGAGCCGTGTTGGGACCCTTTTGGGATACAGGGAGAAATTCTACTTTTAGATGATTCTGCGGCGGACGCCACCAGCTCCAAGAAGCGAGTCCAAGACTTTGGCAGCGATGGTAGTGACGATGAACATTCTGCCCCTTATACTAAACGGTACAATACCTCCGGCGCGGCGAAGAATGGTCGTCAGAATATATCCGGCACCGTATCACACACAAAACCACACCGTGTTTTGTTTAATTGAAGGCCTCTTCGTAATAAGATAATGGCCGACACCGCGTAACACGTTTTTGCACAGAGTAATGCTCTGAGACGTTTTTTTAATAGGGCGACAGTTTACAGGAATACGCGTTTGAAAATCACGGTTGCACCACAATACACGCCTGAAATATACCGCAGACGGTCAGGATCCCCTTCATCCCTCCCATTCTGATGCTGCTCGTGAGAATCGACGTCTAAACCAGTGCAGGGAACAATTACTGTGCGCTTTTTAAGTACTCGCAGCAATAAACCTGCCTCATCGTACTTGACAAGAAGCGATCGCGAAGCACAGGTAATCTACTTCTGCAATACTCCCCTACAACAGGGGCATACTCCACTTCAGCACAGAAGCCACAGAAATTGAAGAGCCCATTATTTTCTCGACGCATTTCAAAAAGCAGAAAACATACCGAAGCCCATTCGAATACCCAACACACCTGAAGCCATTCGAATACCAAACACAATAATAGTTCCACAACATCCTCCACAAGACGAATCTACCCAAGCCTATATACTACTTTGCAGAAGGACCAAAGACGCTAGAATACCCCACCGCTGCACGGGATAATATTACCTGTTGCATATACGTGGCCCACTCATTATGCGTGTCCATGGCCGACCCTTTTTCATACCGCGTACACCTGACCAAGGCGCATGGGTCGGGCCCCAGGCATGTGGCTACTCGTGGAAATATAACAGCAGCTAAGACATCACAACTCCCAACCGTGCTCGGCGCGGGGAGAAGAACAGCAGTAAGGATATAGGCGCGGGTTAGGCGTGTGGCCACTACGGAAAAGGCGACGGTTGTTAGAAGACCTATCGAGCATCGGGGAATATATTATGACAGAAGATTAAACGGGTCGGAAGGTCCCTGTTTCGGTTGTGTATACCGTAAGTACAAAACAGAACCGTGCTGCGCATGTGGTCGCCGGCTTTGGAAGATTTTATCCGCATCAAAAGTGGGTTGGAACGAGACTTCGTACGCAGTGTGTTGAGCGCTGCATTCCGTTATATCCAAGAAATCATTTATTGTGGAGCAGCTTGGTCCATAATAGCTTTGTTCACTCTTTTTCAGTGATTGCATTCCTTCGGTTTTACCTAGGGTTGTTAACTTCAACAATTCAAAACCTGTCCGTCTGTCTTTTCGATGACACAAAGAAGCTCCGAACGACGAGAACTCGCCCCTTGAACCGCTCGCAACGTTGACGCGCATACCGCGCAAATCGATGGCCGACATACACACAGTCTGGGACCACTTTTGGCTTCAACGGAGCCCTGCGCCCCGAGCTACACCACCCTGCCGCACACCCTTCGCTATACTCTCACTCCTGTCAACCCTCAAACGTAGAGCAATAATCGGTAAAGAGTCAGCACGAGCAGTCTGGGTCGCAAAATTCATACAGTGCATCGACCACGGCAAACGTGGAGGTTCCACGGCAAACGTAGAGGTTCCGCTTGCCCACTAGGATCGGTAGACGACGTTGTTGAAGTTGTTTCCCGCCGCTGACAGCGGACCGTGCAAGCTGGGTTCAAGATGCCAGCATTTATATGCGCTGCTGGGAGTTGTATATTATCCTGAGCCATTGTTTGCTATTTTGAGCACAGGTCGCAACGCCGCCGACAGATAGCGGGCGAGGTCCCTTTGTTTACCGCTGAATTACTCGTTTAACGTAAATTTCCTTTGCGCACGAAACCGCAAGGCCCAAGGATCATAGGGCATTTGACCTGGGGTTCTAAGGGCAGTCGTCGGTGGGCCTGGGGTGTTTTTTCCTTCGTATGATGCTGGCTTAAAGTGTCGTACAATGTCGCCAAAACGGGTCTCTGCAGCCCGAAAACATCTTTTGTTGACAAAATGGCTGGGATTAGCGTTTGATCCAAGAAATAACGCTCGAGGTAAAAGGACAACGACAGTGTGCCAAGGGGTCACGTTTTGACCCGTCTTTAACTCAGACAACACCCATCTCCTTGTAGTACAAACAGCAGGGCCTACTAGTCGTGTGAGAAAGAGCTAAGGGTGGAAAGGGCAGCTCTCGGTGGTGACGGTGCGTTGTTTTTTTTGTGTTTTTGTCGCCCGGACAAGACTCAAGCTCACAGCAGTGATTCTGTCTTAGTGCAGTGGATGAGAATGGTCCAAAGACTTTGTTGCTGACGACATACACTACCTGTTTCCCTATACTGTTACCCGTATCATTTTTTGTTGTTGGCTATTTATTTAGTTTAGACCCACCCCCTACGCTTGATTAAGTCGACTTGGGTCTGTACATATGTACGTATTATATGTCCTGTTGAATTTGGTCGGTTGAGATTATCACCTGTACGCGGGGGGAGGGGGGGGGGGAGGAAACGTTCCTATAACGGCTCTGCTGCTGACGCTACGCGCTAGCTTTTTTCTACACTGTAATCCATATTATATGTTATTGTTGCCTATTTGCTTAGTTTGGACCGCGCCTCCCTACATTGAAGTCGACTTGTGTTTCGAAATATTCCACCCAAGCTTCTGCTGATGTCACTATCTCCTAGCTACTTCTCTATACCGTAACGCATATGGAAATTTGTACAGGTATTTGGCTACCCCGCCACAAAAACCAATCAAATTGTGATTCAGACACTAAAAGCAAGCCATTGTCGGCCGGTACACTAAAACGAACTCAATTCCGATACCCCTCACATATACCAAGTCAAGTTCGACCCGCCGCACAAACACCAAGTCAATATTGATCCCCATATTAAAAAACTAGTCAATTTCGATCCCCCCAAAAAAATCAAGGTTAATTTCGACCCCAAAGCTAAACATGCACGTAGACGCTCGGTCTGAGCGAAACTCCACTTTGCTGTCGTGCCGTTTGTGTCGGTCTCTCTTATTACGTCCACTAATTCCAACTGCGACTTCACTAAAAAGGACAGACAAACTGAGAACAGCGCTCGACTGCATTACATCGAGGGCAATGACAGTACTATACACCAGCAGACAACTGCGTATTCGTATGATATCAGTATATTTCCTAACGGAAGTACCAATAAATTGGAATCCGTACCGGAGAACGTATCGGACGGATGTTCCGATAAATCGGAAACCGTATAGGTAGCCGTACCGGGAAAAAAGATCGCGGAATCGCAAAAGCGAGCATAATAAGGAGACGACACGTCGAGCATGTAGGTACTGCAAGCGCAGCGCGGAGCTATTGGCATATTTATGTCGCCAGTTTCGACGTACCTTACACCTCTTTTATTCGGTTCGCATGTTGTTCTAATATTTGTTATTATTTCCGTGCTTCTGTATCATATAGTACTAGGTACCAGGAATCTTACGACAACACGCAACAATTAGTGTACGTACGTGTAATATTTTGTTATTTTGCCCTGCGACATTGTATCGCACCCTGTTCAGTCCGATATATATGAAATATATACCTGATATGTCTCTAGTTCCACTAACGTTTCTCTCCTATTACTCTGAGACAACAAATCGCCCTCTTTTCATTCCTGGGGGAAATCTGCACCACGGAGCTCTTGGCATTTTAAGTCGCCAGTTCCGCCACACACACTTATTATCATACACCTCCTTTATCCGTTTCGCATTATTATTCTGCATTATAGGCCCGCCAACAAGAAAGTGCGTTAACTAAAATAAGACCCAGTTTTGGGCGGTTGCTGAAATTATTGGACTAAGAAGTCGTGCTTAGCGGCAAGCGATACACTAAATCCGATATAATAGCATATGCTCAAGGAGGTTCAAGGGTTGGCGCCACAATAGGGATAGGAGGCTCACTCCATAAATATGTTTTTTGTAGACGGCCCTGTGAATGCTGCGTTATGGGTATTCGTTCAGTGCTGCTGTATAAGAATGTACCAGGTAGCAGGAAGAAACCAGCATAAAACAACAAGAGTACGTTCGTCGACATTCGCAACTAGTGTCGACTGTCAATCGTTCGCTCGCGACCGTCGTGTCGTTGTTCCACGAGTTTACTCTGTGCGCTGCTGGATGATGTACCACCAGGTGTCATAAAAACAACACAAAACAACGAAACTATACGAAATAGTAGCACCTAGGGAACAGCAGGGCAACGATTGTCCTGCTTTACAGGCATATGTACTCCTGCAAATATGTTTTAAGTATGCCGCCAGAGCGTGGATGAGTTCTGACAGCACACCAGGGGGGCTCTATAAGAAACACGTATTTTGGCCCAGCCTCGATACGATAAAAGGGATACACTAAGCAATGCTGCCTCGTACTCACAGTTGGCGGTGTGCGTTGTAAGGAATATGGACGAGATCCCGCCTAATAAAAACCATCCACAGCCCCATAATCACAACAAAACCCACCGCAGTGCGGCTGCCGCGGCGATCTCGAAACGGTTTATGGAAATTTTGTCCCACGCCCTGGATCAAGCCTGCACCGTCCTGTAGACTTTGCTTTGTAGAAATCGGTGGCGTACAACTCTCACAGTCACGAACAGCGAAAAACATCGGTCTTTATAAATTGACAGTACACAGACAGCCGGCCAAACATGCACAGACTCACTAACTGTTTGATGGAAGTCGGTACGCACCCCTCAAATTCTAGTAGTGAGGTAAACAAGTCAAGGCTGTCTCGTACCCGCAATAGGCAGTGTGCATTGGAAGGAACAAAACCGAAAAAACAATTCCCGACGAAAACAAAACAAACGCAAACAACAGTTGCACCGCCACCAAAAATAGAATGCAGGAGAGCGACCGCGGCCAACTCGAAACGGCTTGGAACAAAATGAGTTACACGCGTTAACCCCAGTCCGCCCCGATGTGTAGACGGCGGGTTTGTGGAAATCGGCTCCGTATAGCTCTCGGAATCAGGGACACCCACGAATGTTACACATACCTCGCAGTAGACCGCAGAAAGACAAACTATATACTGTACACTGTACGCACCCCGCAAAGGTGGTGGAACTGGATCCCCTCCCTCGAGCAGAAGCACCCTCTGTCTCAACAGCCAGCTTGCTCGCTGCTGTCTCCACAGAAAGCAACACCGTGTCGGTCGTGCATGGATATGTTGTCATCGCACACATTAGTACCGTCTCCACATCGGACCAACGCAAAAAATATTCGAGCGGCGATACATCAGCACTTTTCCATGAGTATCATGCACAGGGCTTGTAGCAGGACTGTATGTATGCTGTCTCTACAACACGCCAAACCTTATCGGTCGTTCATCGATAAGTTTTAATCGCACACAGTCCTGCTGTCTCAAAAGCGAACCGACTCAAAGTTATTGTAGCGGCAATACTCCGACGTGTTTCCGCGAGTATCATGCACAAAGGCTTGGAGCAAGACTGTATGTATCAAACTTATTGTGGCGGCAGTATAGGCTACAGGCCACCTCTTTTCTTCTCTCTTTCCTTCCTCTACGCAGGTGGTCGTATCGATATGTTTTCATCGTACGTTTCCACCTGTGTCGCGAAGGGGGTAGAAACGCATCCCCCACCTCGAGCAGAAGCTCTCGCTGTGTCCACAGCGAGCCTGCTCCCTGCTGTCTCCACAGAAAACATACCGTGTCGGTCGGCCTTGTTCGCGGTAGCGTTCAGTACGACGAAATGCTGGGACGAGTTGACGCGAACACTCATACGGCGTATTCTGAGGCTGCCAAATCGCAGTGTGTTCGTGTTCAATTTCCAATGGGGGAAGCCCATGACAGACGGAGCAGACCATTTGATCACGGTACCGTACGACGAGACTCACTTGGCGACGTGTCCGATTGGGGCGGTAGAACAGTGGATAGCAGTAGGAAGGTACGCAGGATGGGATATGACTCAAAGGTGCCTGTTTCCACACATCACAGAAAAGGAAGACAGAGTACCAGTGAGAGGGTCGTCGTTTCTAACAGCACCACAAATGGCCGTTAGACTTAAGCAGCACTCAGTAGCAGCAAATGGGACGCAAGATTTCTCCATGCACTCGTTTAGATCAGGAGGGGCAGTTATCGATGTGTTGTCATCGCGCACATTAGTACTGTCTCCACAGCGGACCAACGAAAACGTTTTCCAGCGGCAATACTTCGGCATTTTTCCTTGAGTATCATGCACAGGGCTTGTAGCAGGACTCTATGTATGCGGTCTCTACAGCAAGCCACACCGTGTCCGTCGGCATCAATAACGTTTCATCCCACACAGTACTGCTGTCTCCACAGTGGACCGACTCAAAATTATTGTAGCGACAATACCTCGACATGTTTCCATGAGTATCCTGCACAGTGCTTGTAGCCAAGACTGTAGTATATACATACTTCGAAGTATCTCTCAAAACTGGCGTCACCGTCTTCGTTTTTTTTTTTCTGCATGTCCACCAACGTGTGGATGTCTTGAAGGCTTAATGTGTATGGTACGGACGTAGATACTTGTATTGTGCATTTCTCTGTACCGTTTTCATATACATCAGTGATCATACGCGGCAAGGCAAAAGGAACGCCACGGTCAACAAACCAATATTTGATTTGGTCGTACTGACAGCGGACCCACTTTTTTATGTTAAACTGGATGTACACAGGCGGCCTGGGACCTCCCCAGAATCAGCTGGGTTGTTTTAGGTGAACTCGTGCAATGTGCGTTGAAAAATAAGTGTTTCCATCGTACACTACCGGCGAGCCCGTTGTCTCCACAACTGGACCTTCCTGCTACTTTCAGAAATGTATCCTAACCTGTTTTAGTTGTGCGCGTGTTTACCTCGCGACAGATATCCGTACGCGAATGCTTGCGTCTCTCTGTCTCTCGTCCGTACTGCTGCGGCCATACTCATACTCTCGTGCGTACGTGTGCAATCATGCACCCCCCCCCCACCACGTACCAAAGACAGGAGATGGTCAGTCAAGGGAAAACGTGCAGCGGCCAATGGCGTAAAACTGAGCGTTCCACATTAAACCCTGGTAGTTAGCCGTCAGTCAAGGGATGAAAGTGCCGTCTCCTGATATCTTCAAGGTATTTTTGTTTTATTTTTAAAACTCAACCCAAACACATTCGGGTTGCCCCATCAGAACCTTACCAGAGCAGTACCAACAGCACCGGATTCCCTTTAGTGATTTGGAGCGATAGCGATTCACCCTTATACCAGAGCAGTACAGCCAGCACCGGACTTCCCTTTGTGATTTCGAGCGATTGCGACCCACCCGTATACCAGCGCAGTACCACCAGCACTTGATTTCTTACAGTTATTTGGAGCGATAGTGACACACCGTAATACCAACGCAATACAACCAGCACCGGATTCCCTAGAGTTAGTTGGAGCGATAGCGACACACCCCTATACCAGCGCAGTATCACCAGCACCGGATTCTCTATGGTGATTTTGAGTGATAGCGACCTACTTCTTCCTGCCTTGGCGCTGTGTGCAGTGTGTTGTGTGTGATGTGTGCGTTGTGTGTGATGTGTTAGATGTCTACTGTGTGTGCTGGTAGTACTGTGTGTGGTACTGTGTATGCTGTGTGTGATGTGTACTGTGTGCTGGTAGTACTGTGTGTGGTACTGTGTATGCTGTGTGTGATGTGTACTGTGTTCGTTCGCTGTGCGCTGTGTGTGATGACAGTGTCACGCTGTCCCGCACCAGCTCTGCCTTCGTATTACATGAAAACCCCCTCAACGTGTGCTATACGAGATAATTCCGGCTCATTTTGAACATTTTCACACGTAGGACAGACCCGCTCACCGTAGCTCGAGCTAGCTCTTTTCGACGGTAGCTCATCGGTGAGCTACGTGAGCTACATGAAATAGCTGATCGGCCCCCGGGATGAGCTATAGTCGGTAGCTCATCTGCACGAGTTTTCAAAGCATGAGCTATAGAGGATAGTTAATCTGCCCATGTTTTCAAAGCTTGAGCTATAGGCGATAGCTCATCTAAACATGTTTTGAAGAGGTGAGCTATCGACGATAGATGAGCTAGCTCACGAGCTGCATATAATGACGAATACAGATACGTACGTATCCGGGGTGCGATTACGGTAAAACTCTCTTAATCAAGACGAGACTTTTCGTTTACGTACTAAATCCCTATTAATAACTAAAAGTCTCGTCTTGAAATCTCTTGATCAAGACGATACTTTTATATACTTGGTTTCAGTATTAGTGTGAGTATGAACTTGAAACTACACTAGAAATTACGAAAAGAACATCGAAGATAAAGTTGACCAGAATCCATCAAAACATATATTTATTACTTGACTTTAGCATAGGACAAAGAAACATGAGTTAAGAAACGGAAAGCTGATAGTTTTCTGCACAAGGTGGTACAAATGTGATGTTCTAGACTTTATTCATAATGGAAAAAATATAGGCCAAAGTGAGGGTGTTAAATATCAGCATGTTTTGCCGAGGAAGAGCTACAATGAGCTGCGTACATGAGCTGTGATTACGTTTTCTTGCGGTGACCTATAGCTGATAGCTCATCTGCACATGTTTCCATGGCTTGAGCTATAGGCGGTAGCTCATCTGGACATGCTTTCTCGACTTGAGCTATAAGCGGTAGCTCATCTGAGCATGTTTTCCCGGTTTGAGCTATAGGAGCTACATGAGCGAGCTCATCCATCCCCGTGATGAGCTAAACGAGGCACATGAGCTACACATGTTTCCCCCGGCTTGAGCTATAGGTGATAGCTCATCTGCGCTTGATTTCGAAGCTTGAACTATGGAGGATAGCTCATCTACACATAGTTGCCAAGGGTGGGCTACAGGAGCTACATGAGCTAGCTCGATGGTCCCCGTGATGAACTCTAGGAGCTACATGAGCTACGCATGTTTTCCCCGGCTTGAGCTATACACGATAGATGAGCTAGCTCATGAGCTGTCGTACGTGTGAACATTTTCGTACATCTCCTTTCGTACTTTTCTTGTACCCCGGGGATGATTATATGGCACCCCTCTGATTTCCACTTTGCAACATTTGTTGAAACCCCAACCTGGTTCAAATTTCGGTTCAGCCTTGGCCTTTCGTCGAACAATCATGTGGCTTGCTGCGTTCACCGCTGCTTGTTCTGCCGTCGCTGTTGCTCTACTCGCCAGATGCAAACTCGGTGATGGCCAGTTCGCTGGTGCTCTCCTCTCCCGAAGCCACCAGCTATTAGTCTTTGGACTGTTTAGCGTTATGGCTAGCGTTGACTACGGAATGTATATCAACTACCGATTACTGCTTGCTGTTGTAGTGCTGCGCATACTGTCTGTACCGCAAAACTGAATATCGAACCCCGAGTTACAGGTGCTCGTACACGTGCCGTACAACTGCGTGTGTTCTTTATTCCAGATTACGAGTACTCGTATTCTCGTATTTACAAGTACTCGTTTTATAATCGTGTATTTGAAGTATTTCACAATTATCTCTGTGTCGTAGCTTGTGACCACATAACGTGTTTCTCCTATCATAGGGTGAAGAATCAGCCCGGGCAATGGGTACGCTGGATGTTGTCGAGTAGAAGAACGGTTTAATGTGAAGAAAACACACAATACAGTATATCAACTAACATGTACTGCTGCTGTTGTACTACTATACTGTATTGCTGCACGTATTGATTCAAAAAGACCCAACCTGCAAACGACCTGCGTGGGTGATCATACAACTTACCCCCAGGGGAAAGGGGAAAAGGGCACGATAGCAAAGGTTCAACCTTTGCAAGAGCAAAACGTGTGGGTGCCTTGCTGTCGACCAGCATGCATGACCGTGCACAGGGTACCGTGCACAGGGTTCAGGGAGTGGGGTTCGAATGCGTATCCCTGTGGATACCGCTAAGAGGGTTCTTCGCGCAGGGACAAGAGTACACCGCTGTTTCGAGAGCGCAGAGTCTAAACGGGCTGCCCCTAGTTCTCTCATATACTGTCGTCGAGGATAAAGAGGAATCGAAAACCTTCCTCAAGGACGCGTTCCAGCCACCGCTAGATGCAATCGAAGCTCTGGACGACATGCGAGCCCAAGCCCCGGCGACCGTTAAGGTAGACACGGGCGGAAAAAATGTGAAGGATGCCACGTTTTGGGATTCAACCAAGGACTACTTGAGTCCTACACTTTGGAGTGGGGTATGGACAACAATTTCACGTCCTCAGGCACGTATGCGCTAACCTTGTAATCTACGTTGAGACCTCAAACATTCACACGAGTTTATACCACCAATAACAGGGAAATCGCGGAAGCGACGACTGCTGTGACTGTGACTTCGCTTTACACAAACACCCGACTGACGATTTTTGTTTTTTGCCAAAGCGAGCCACCAAAACAATGTGACTTCGCTTCCCCCAACACAAGACTCCCGATAACCAATTTATCGCCAAAACGAGCCACCTAAACACTGAGACCTCGCTTCCACCAACACCCGACTCCGGAAAGCTAATTTCTCACCATATTTCTCGCCAAAACACTACACTCTGACTTCGCCCCAGCAACACACGACTCCAGAAAATCAATCTCTCGCCGAAGCGAACAATCAAAACACTGTGACTTCGCTGCCACAAACCCACGACTTCCGAAAACCAATTTCACGCCAACGCGAGCCACCAAAACACTGTGACTTCGCTCCCACCAACACACGACTCCCAAAAACTATTTTCTCGCCCAAACGAGCCACCAAAAAAGCACTTTGACTTCGCTCCTTCCAACACACGACTCCCGAAAACTATTTTTTTGGCTTGGCAAGCCACCAAAAACACTGTGACATGACACTAACAGTTCACCCTTCTCGGCCTATGTATTGGTATCATCAACGGCCCGCTTCTCGTTACTGGGACGCGGGTGTCGCTCCCACTCAGCGACTCTTCGCCTATTGTTAGATAGCACCTTACCGTCAGTGGGTTATTCCTACACATCCACACATACCGTCTTGATTATGGTGCTCGCTGCTTCCAGTCTCTTGCAGCGGATCTCTCCTGCTTACCGCTGTCGCGTCAGCTCGCCGCCCACTATTAGCTCGATGTCCAGCATAAGGGCCGGAGCGGGAAAAAGGGGGATGAAAATAAGGCACATATTCCCGGCTTGGATGGCCGAACCAGCGACTAACTCACGTCTGCCCGTGCTCGTCACAGGACGTCTTGCTTGCTCGTGCCCGACGTGCGGAAGCTGACCTACACGCGATGCCTTTCTCGAAAGGACTTCGTGCAGGCTCCTCCATCTCAAAACCAAATTAGCTCTATTCCAGTTCCCGAGACAGACATGCCTCGGTATATATACAATATACCCTGCTTTGTTCCTTACATCGTTTGCCTAGGCCATTACTTCGTCTACGGACAAAACTGCCCTTTTGTTTGCTAAATATCAAAGAACGTCCTCGTTAAAATGTGTTCTGCCACACGGCGTAAAACGGCCTCAAAACCGTACTTCATACAGGGCTCGCCTTCGGGACGTGATTCACTTGAAATTCCGCAGTTGTCGTAAGTTGAAAGGGCGGAGGCATCATCGAATATCTCGATTTACTACGAGGAGTACTGCAAAGATCGTCAGAATACCGGCGACAGTCATTATTTCTCAGTCAATTACCCGCGAGTATCAGTCCATTTGAATGACCCAGTGCCTGGAATGCCAGAACCTAAAATGACTGAGTCCTCGCCAGTGCCTGCAGTACTTGAAACTGAAACGACTGAGTACTCGCGAGTGCCCGGAGTACTTGAGCCTGAAATGACTAAGTACTCGGTAGTGCTTCGAGTACTTCAGACTGAAATGAAAGAGCGCACCCGATGAAACTACACGTTTACGTTTACATTGACATGTACATGTATACCTCGCACTGTTTCTGTCGTCGTTTAAGACAGCGCAGACCAGCTTTTATTTTGATATGCTTTCTTAATTGTTTGTACAGAGTAAGAGTAAGAGTACCTATATGTTTTCACACCCTGGACAATAGACAATGGCCCCTGCAATAGCAATAGAATATGGTGCAATTGACGGGACTATTGTCGTCGGCAGAGGCTATCGATTGGCATGTTTCTCGATCTATTGTCGTCGGGAATATCTATCGATATACATATTGCTTAATCTATTGTCACCAGCAATGGCTATCGATAGATACATTTCCCAATCTATTGTGGTTGGCAATGGCTATCGATAGACATATTTCTTAATATGTTGTGACCAGCAATGGCTATCGATAGATAGATTTCCAAATCTAGTGTGGCCGGCAATGGCTATCGATAGATGCATTGCCTAATCCATTTTGACCGGCAATGGCTATCGATAGATGCATTTCTTAATCTATTGTGACCAGCAATGGCTATCGATGGACACCATCACCCGCCTATTTCCCCACCTACCTGCAATGTACTCTGATTTTAACGCAATGTACGTTCTTGTGCTGCAGCAATGTCACATACCACGTATTATATATTCCTATCTAGTCCCCGAAAAGCAAAATTCATTAATTGCAATCAACCTTGACCAACCCCCCAATATATATATGTTGAATAAAATCCGGATCATGAAAATAAAACCACCTCGTGCAGAAAAGTCTCCGCTTTCCGTTTCTTACTCGAGTTTTTTTTTGTCCCATACTTAAAAACCAATTATGTAAGATCTATTTTGTTGGATGCCGGCCAACTATATTTTTAGATTTTTTTTGTTTTGTGGAAATAAATTCGATTTATTACCCTTACGTTGTCTTAAACTTAGTATTAACTCAAATTTGAACATAATCTGGACCACAAAAAAAAAAACACCTTGCGCCGAACAATCTCAGCTTTCTGTTTCTTAACTCGAGTTTTTTTGTCCCATACTAAAACCAAGTAAGAACGAGTTGTTTGTTTGGATGCTGGGCATTTTTAGTTTCCATTGTGATCACATCATCAGCATGAAATTAGTGCATGATGTATCGGATGAGCAGCAATGATGGGTGCATGATACGAGTATATTGTAGCGTGAGGTTGTGTTGTGGTTTGTACTACTGTGTGTTCGTAATACTTGATCGGCTACACCCTGTACGTATAAGAGATAGATCATTGCTGCTACACAATGCCCCCGAAAACGTGCTTGTCAATG
>JAYJME010001746.1:0-15437 GCA_036873775.1 Costaria costata
GGGTTGGGTGGGTTGGGTTGGGTAGGTTGGGTTGAGTTGGGTTGGGTTGGGTTGGGGTGCGGCAGCACGGATGGGTGGGTGGTGCGGGTGTGTGTGTGTTCTTCACATGAAACCGTTCTTCTACTCGTCAACATCCAGTGGGTTGGGTTGAGGTTGGGTTCAGTAATGACACGACAACATACTTGCTTGTTTTCGTTTTCGCCTTATGCATCTTAGTATCACATCATACGAGCAGGCAGGTTTGCGTTGTCATGCGTAGCCGTCAAGTGAAAACATACGTGTGTGTCATAAAGCGCGGCGAGATCGAAAGTAGAGACATGCTGTCAGCCACACCGTTTTTAGTGCAATATCCGCACACTATCCGTAGAGCTGCTCTACAGAGAGCAGCAGAAGGAGAGAAAACGCGCGCAAGGCTACGCACGAGTATAGGCTCGAAAAAACATACCAGTACTAACTGTACCAGGTACGTGGTATCTGGCACGTTATACCAGGGTGGTACCAGGTACTGCTGTACGAGGATACCAGATATGATGGCATAATTATGTTTATGATGCCAACACAGGCTCACTGCTGTGGTTGCACTGTGGTCATATACTAGGTACGTAGTGGTCCCTCTTAACCCTTTAAGTAACTCAAAAAAGTATCCCACACTGTTTCCAAGTAGATTTGTTCCCAAAAACTGTTTCCGGCTCTAAAGGGCCAGCCGGAAATACCGGCATTATAGCGGCAACCGGGACTACCTCGCGTACTGCCACTGCTGGTTGTTCTAATCTGTGCCAAGCGATTTCACAGGCGTTACGAATACATATCATACACTGACATACACTGCTGTAGCGGGCAACCGGCACTACTCAACCAGCACTATTACCGGGGACTCCTTTAGGACTGCATCCACAACTTTGGGGACAAACTACTTGGAATTAGTGTGGGCCATTTTTGAAGCGGTAAAAGGAGCACTACAAGAGTGTTCAGTAGTACTGCTGTACGTATGGGGACAGCAGGGCTCACGAGCATGCCGCGACAGCGAGCATGGGTCCACCGCAAGAGGTGCACGCGGCAAGGCCAAAAACTCCTTATGAACCATTGCCATTGATTTGAGAGAAGATAAGAGATCAGAGGCGGTTAGGACCGCCGGGACTCGGGATACGTCGTACTGGGCGTCACATCACCAGGCACCAGGTATACCTGTGGTATCGTACCGGGAGAGTACCAGGAACAGATGTGAACCCGATTTAAGAGCGTCTATAATAAGAAAAAACGGACGTAATTAACTGTCAATTCGGCTTGTCGTGCCTTGTGACGCCAATATACTAAAACCTAAATGATTGTGACGCTTATTCTAAAACCTACTGGTACCAGGTAGGGTAAATTACACCCAACGTGAGAAAAGAGCGGCACGGAGATAAGAGCGGTAACAGCGGCCTGTTCTGAGGGGCTCTTAAATCGGGTACGCCACTACTGCTGTACCAGGTACCTGGTATATGATATGATACCCGCCTCGTACTAAATAATAAAAGCGCATCTTCCATCTTCTCGGCTCCATATGGTAAAATACCAGTTAATAGAAATACCAGTACATTTTTCAAACAGCAAGCAAGAACTTGGGATATCCGTCTGTTGCTCCACACGCTTTGGGGTCAACCGCTCTGATGGGTATGAAGCGCAGCCAGCCGAACCGGCTCGGATCTAACGGTCATGGACATGGCGATAACACCGATCGAGCGCTAAGAGCTCTGAGCAGAGTCCACGCTCAACCGGTCAGAAGCTAAGAAGAGATATATTACCAGCAGAGAGGCTACTATCGTCGGGATTTCAGCTGTGTAAATTGGAATTTCGATCCGCAATATTCTCGGTTTCTCATCACAGCATCGGCCAGAAGAAAAGCTTAGGCTTACTTACCTGATGCATTGGTCGAACCTCGGAAGGATGATTTTTATGTCCTCCATCCTCTTAGCCAGTGCAGCTGCGGACGAGGAATCACGGCCGGAAAGCAGGGGCACCGGGCGAATGTTTTTCCTAGGCACGGGGCACGAGCAACAATCGTGCTCGCAGCTCGCAGCTCGCTACAAAAAGCTCTCAAAATATAGAGTGCGGTGGTGACCCGGAATTCGTACGTACATTCCAGGCTCAACCAGTCGATGCGAAGGCAACAGAAGGCAGGCCAAACCACTCACCTACATCCGCCATAGCCAGCGGGCCGAAAGCTGCACAGCAGTGCTCTAGTGTTCAGCGAACACACCGACCTTCTCCTCCAGCTCGAAATAGTACCGGAATGGTGTACGCCTCGCAAGATGTATAAAACTCGATTTATTTTTTCGGTTTTTCGTTGAAAATCCGAAAATCCGAAAATCTGAAAAATGAAAAATCTCGAAATTCTCCTGAAAAACAATTTTGATACGTACGTATGATAATTGACTTTTTACGAATTTTGTAAATATCTCTCACAACAGCTGTCGTATTTTAATAATTTTATAAAATATCTTTCTGAGCCCGGGTGTGTGCCCTTCCTTCCCGTTTACCCGTTATCAAAAATTCGTCCGAGGGGATTATTAGTTATTATATATACTCGTACTCGTGAGTATTATACATACATACGTACTGTATCATCCTCCCCGCTGGGGGGGTAATTTTCCGACGACATTATTATTGTCTTCAAAACAAAACGAAAGGGGAGGGGGGGGGTGGGGAGGGGGATACTAATGGTGACTTCGGAAAGATCTCGTCGAGATATTTTTTGCACTTTGCGAACACATCGATCGCGCGGCGTTTTACGCTTTTCTTCTTCTTCTCCAAGCTGTCGAGATATTAAATTATTAGTCCGAGGGGGGTGCTATATCTTGAGTGTTCACAGGACGACGGTGTATAATATCAGGTACTACTACTACAGCAGTAAGTAACTACCTGGTATTATTATGTAACAGTTCTCGTTGTGGTTATTATCCTCTGTACCACACCGGGTACCCCCACAACACAATACCGGACTTCCGATAATATACGAACTTGAGTGGTGAGTCAATATGTCGCTTGCCATCTGGGGCAATTACAATTTGCAGCGCACAACATACAAACATGCTGGTTCAGCCCGATACTATTCGACGTATACCAATAACCAGAGTATCCCTCTTCTCCTGTAAACTCCCTCTGAGATCTCACCCATCACTCTTTTTTCTCGCTTTCCCCTCTTGCTTGAAAACCATGTCGCCTCCCCTTTCCCATTGCCCTACTGTGTGTCCCTTCAGGACCCAAGGAAGAAGTAGGGCCAATAATAACGGGAAGTTCGTGTGGGCATGTGGTGCTTGGTTCCTGTGAGAATGAGGTGTTTGGCATGCCGCACTGCTTGCACTGCTGCCAGCACGTGGTGGTGGTGGTGCTGTTGCTGTGGCCTACTTGCTGCAGGCGACCATGTTACCGACCAGCGGCTCGGTATAGACTACTGGACACACTGCTGCTGGGTAGCATGGTAGTTATCCTTAATAGCCAAGCCAGATACTTCTTGGGAACATGTAATTTATTAACCCGCTGTCCATGGAATGGCTGGTTGTTTGTACCTAATAATTGCGCGCAAAACTCAACCGCGCAGAAAAAGAAGACTGTGCGGACATGCTGCCCAATATTACAGTGGCGGTGCTATCGGCTGTATACCAAGGAGAGTTCCTCCGCGGTCTCGCTCCTCTCTCCTGTCCAGTGCCCCCACCCAACTACTATGATATTAATACTATTATACCTGGTGTACTTCTTCTACGTACTACTCGTAAGACTGCTGTGTTGTCAACAAGCGGTACTTGGCATATACTCCCCAGTGTTCTGCTATGATTAATACGGTCTCTGGAGGCATATTCGGTTGTCTTTCTGTCCTGTCGTGTCTGTCGGTCTGTCTGTCTGTCCCCCGTTTTTTCAGTCCAGTCCCTACGTTCCTACTAAGCATGACTCAGAACTGTTTTGTTGTTGTAGTTGTTGCGCTTCTGAGGCCACATTTCGAACGACACCCGACGACCACACGAATATTTTGAGGCAGCAGGGACTCTCTCTCTCATCGGTGAGCTCCGATGCCAAGAAGCCAACTCTCCCTCGTGGTCGGGCGCCAATAAGCTTCCTTTTGTTTCCCCCCGAGGTCCTAACACCGGCTCATCCATAGTACGGCTCCCCCCGTGGTGCTCTGCCACGTATGGCGTTATAATATTGCTATTATTCTTGCCATCCGACAATGCGCAGCATGAGCTTTAACTTGGACTACTCACAAAAACATTACCGAAGAGAAGAAGAAAACCAACGGAATGTTGTGGGTTTATTTTTCCGATAATGTGCAGCATGATGAGCTTCGGCGTCGGTCACACAAAAACATTCCTAAAAAGAAGAGGAACAAACAAGGGGAAAACAAAAAAATATACTTACCAGTATACGACAAGAACTCTAACTAACTTTTTATGTACCCACTTCAAGCTTAACATCGATCTACTCCACCACTTGCTGTCCTTGCTCCACCCTTCCTTCTCACTACATGCCCATCTACCTTCTACTCTTATTTCCTAAGCCGCGTCTGGGCTCCATCCCCACGCCAAGGGTGTGGGTCTGTCCCCCCCGCCCCCCCCTCTTCGGTTCCTTCTTGCTTCCTGGCGATCCCTAAGCTGGAGCTCTTAGCGGGACGCCCTCCGCAAGATGGTGGCGGATATCATTATCGTTAAGTAAACGTAAGCCATTTCGATTGGTACCCGAGTACCCCATGGATAACCAAGCAGCAGACTCTGCCTCATCGGCGAACGCCAAGCACCCTTTTATCTCCCCCCGAGGTGCTCTGTTTCGAGAAGAGCTTGTACGGATATATTGATCGTTCTACATACTGCAGTAAGAGTACGTACGCACGAGTGAAACGCCTGAGGACCTTATTATTTGTAAACGCCTCCGATAATGACAGGCAGCTGTAATATTAACAGTTAACTGTGACGCGCCTTAAATGGAGGAGCGACCGGCATTATTTTGTCTGCAGGTCGTTGGTCTGGTTGGTCCTTTCGGCCGCCCATTGTTTTTGGGAAAAAAACGCCGCCCAAAATCACTGCGGAGCCGCGCGACCGTCACTTCCGACCTTGAGCCCCGCGAAGGGTTGGGGTTGGCGTTAGGGTTAGGGTTAGTGTTAGGGTTAGGTCGAGTTGGCCTGAGCCGGCGTGCAAGATTGAAATTGACCGCGAACGACCTTCAGGAGGTTTTAATGCCGGCCGCTCCTGCATTTAGGGTGAGCCGTGTTGCTGCGCCAAGTGCCTGTTCCGCTAGTTGTTTGCAGCGCACTCATCCACCGTGGACGAGACGGTCTCGCCTCTGCTTCTTTCCCCCCATGTACACATGTGAGGTGATGGTGGCGAACCCATTCTGCTAAAATACCGTACGGGCATTATGACCTATTAATAGGGATCAGCTGCTACTATAGTCATTTCTTGTCCATGTCCCTTGTCTCTGATCACGCTAGCTATTGATGGGACAACTCGTCACGCGTGTTTGTGTTTTTGTTGCCTGCCTTCACCCTGATATATCTTCTGAGAAAATATTTGTAAGTACACAACGCATCTTCTGAGGGAAAGACATGCCTCCGTCTTCTGAGGGACAAACATGCTTCCATGATGAGCGAATACCCTACCACTCTCTTTACTATCAGCCCGCCCGTGTAACTACTATGTATGCGGGTCCATAGAAACTATACACAGACCGTTTTTTTCGAAATCCATCCGGAATCCGGACAATGGATCGAAGTCGCGGAGCTTCATAGCCCAATCCCTCACCTCTTGTTATATAACTTGCAACGCGCAAGGCGACTGGACTGAAGCGCCGAGCTTGGGCCTCGCTGGCGCTCAGTTTCGCTTTGGGAACCTTCGGCGTCAGTACCGGCCATATTGGTATACCCTGGCGAATTGCAACCACACAGCGTTGTTATAAATCTGGTGATCTGCACTCACCCACCCACCCATCCACCCACCCACCCACCCACCCACACACCCACCCATCCATCCACCGTGTAGGTAGAGGATGCAACGGGCAGCGGAAATAATCGGCAATCTAGGCGGGGTAATGTTGCGGCGTGTTGTTCGCGCGCCAGCTCGAACGAGCGCAAACAAAGGTGGCTAGGTCGCCACCTGCCGCTAATGGATTTCGCTCACAACCATAACCATTGCACACGTCGGAAACATCACTATCTAGATCATCTAGATCTCAACCTGCCGTCATGATATGCTGAGCAGGATTTGTATGGTACAGGTCCAACCAAGGAAACCACGTTCTAGATCATGCAGCTTACACGACTCCCACCTGGCAACATGAGCTAGATCCTACAGATTAGGGATCTATCTTCTCTGGAAGATCTAGATCATGCGGTGGAAATCGATGATGATATGTCCGATGTGTGCAGCCATTTCGTCAGCGCCGACACCGGTTCAGCCGCCAGCGAGGTGCACACGAACCGCTTCCCCCGCATTCCCCTCGTATAGTTCAAAGACAGATACGTACGCCAGCGGCTACTACGCAAAAAATATACACGATCGGGCGGGGGACGACACTACCAAGTGTTCGGACACGAACAGTAAGATGATCCAAGGACTGCCTGTTACTACTACTGCTATTACTACTACTACTACTACTACTACTACTACTACTACTACTACTACTACAGTACTACTACAGTACTATAATACTACTATTACTACCACTACTACTACTACTACTACTACTACTACTACTACTACTACTACTGTACTACTACTACTGTACTACTACTACTACTACTACTACTACTACAATACTACTGCTGCTACTACTATTACTACTACTACTACTACTACTACTACTACTACTACTACTACTACCATTACTAATGTTGCTTGCCACACTCATACGCACGGCCTTGGTTTTCTTATGTTGCTTGCCACGCCCTGGCGCCTCCTGATCATAGTGGGCGCGGGTGAAACATCTTCTCCGTGTACCTATAGGGCAAATAACGCTCCCACGAGAGCAATACCGCAAAACCTTTACTTTGCCCCGTAGGGCTCGTACGGTGGTACAGGATCCCCACAACACGAACCGTATAGTGACGCCCACCGCTGTGCCTACTGGCGCGTAGCGCATGGTTTTCATCCTCGTTTTTTTTGTCGAACAGGTCGGCACGGCGCAGAGGTATAGTAGCCCCGGAGACTTTAACCGTACCATTCTGTGAGTGGCCGTCAAGGTTCCTCGCTCGCGCCCCGTATTACATACATACCCGGTATACTATTGTAGACGTTTTATCTGGGCTTGAGACGATAGCGGTTGTCACCGACGACAAACTCCATTAACCTCGCAACTGAAGTGGGAACACAAACAGGCAGGCAGGCAGGCAAGCAAGCAGGCAGGCGTGAGCGGACTGGATCGCACACCTTCTTCGTGGACTCGGACAACTCGAGGAATGCATGCAGGGATGACGTGGCACCCATTTCTCCAGTAGTATAGTAGTAGTAGACGAAACATCCCGGGAATTCGAGCCTCGGGGAGGATGAGAGAGAGAGAGAGGCGAAGGGGGTACTGGCATCTGTTCTCAACGACGACGGCGGCCACGAGGACGACCTGGGCCTGGATGACGACGAAGATCCGCCGCTACCGTCGGACCGCCCACCAGAACGTGGTACACGGCACCTCTTAAGTTGGGCCCAACTCAATTTTTTATCATGTGAGACAGGATAAGATGTGCTTTACCAAAGTCGGCGTTCTTATGTTGCGTGAAAAAAAGTCGAGCCGAAATTTCAGTTTTTCGTAGCTCCCACAATGCTGACTGTATGTAATTGGGCGAGCACTCAGCTCCTCCGGTCCTTGATGCATCACTCGTGAAGCGGCATCAAGCTCCAGGTAGGTAGAGATATTATGCATGCGCAGTATAATAGCTGTAACGTGCTACATCTTACAAAGGGCACATCACACAAAATGGCACAACGGACGGACGCGGCAGGACGGCGATGACCGCACAATAATTATTTGTCATTCGCCACGACCGCGGCCCCTCCTCGAGAGGTGCACCACTACTACTGCTGGCAACGCCGCCACAGCAGTGGGGTCTTAGGGCGCTTCTGCAAGATCTTAGTGGTCAACTCGCAGGTTTAACGTGCCCTATCTATACTGGAGAGAAACAGGTGGGGGGGGGGGCATCGACAACAACAATAATACCCGTGTGGGCGGGTCGACGGGTACGCATATTGCTGAAAGATCGCGGCAAGACGGGCGGTTTCTGCGGTTTCTGACGAAACATAAACGTGCGGGGAGAAAACCAGAGACGACAAGGTAGGTACAAGACGGCAACGACAGTGACTGCGGTATCGAGGAGGAGGACAATGTAGCAGTACAATAGATAGTGATCGGCGATCGTGAGGACGAGAAGGAAGAAGGCGGAAGAAGGAAGAGTGGAAACCATGTCGGACGTTGTCGCCGAGGGAAAGACGGCGGCTCAAGGAGTTTTCGCAAGTATAGGGAGTGAGTGTAGAAAGCGGGAAATGTATCTCTTCTTCTTGTTCTGCACAGATATAGACCCCCGTCACAGAAACAGCACCGATAATTTGTGCGAGTACACGCGGAAGGGCTCGGACATCAAATTATGTGCACGCGTAACCACTGCATAAAACCCTTCGTGTTAGTCCCGAGGGGTGGTATTGTTGTGTATTCAAGTGCAGTAGCCGCCTTTCTTTGTCGCAACGGTTGCAACACACCGGTTTGGTACGAGTATGAAGCTTTTTCCAGAGCGACGGCAATCGACTGTTGTTTTTATTTGGGGTCGGCACCCACATAATATGTAGCGCAAGAAGCTGGCTACGTAGACTATATACATACGTGCAAGAACGGGGGTGAGCCAGACGACCTGCACTCTGCGCTCTGTATGAACTACAGTATACTGTAAAGTTCGCCGTTCCAGAGGTACGTCGGGAATGTACTCGTACGTCGTACGTAACCCCAAAACGTTATTAATTCATTTTACGGTTTCAGGTGGGGCTTTTTACGAATATTCCCGGGGTTTCATAGTGATAGTTTGCCTAAGATCTACTTCATCTATCCCTGCTCCATCGTGTGAATCATCGCAAGGAGCCTGGAACGAGCCAACCCGACGTCTATCTTTGAGCTCCATTCCGACAAACTCTTAAAACTATGAAGTCTGCCGTCGCTGCTCTCGCCCTTGGTGCCGTTGGCGCAAATGCCTTCGTTACCCCCCAGGCCGTCGTCAGCCGCGTCGCAACGAAGTCTGCACGGCAGGTATGTTTTCCTGTCTTGGGAGTTGCTTTTGAGGCACTAACATGAACTGCGAGGTACTGCTGCTGTGAGAGCATGATCGCTGCTGTGCCACAAGTAGAGTGGGTTGAACCCGACTAGGTCAACGTGGGCGGGGTGCCCTGATCCTTGATATCGGAGCCCTCGTTGTGTGATTGATGGCGAACAAGGTGTTGAACGAAATGTTTTTGTTGGTCCTAGGCGCGTAAGGCCTGCATCAACCAGCGGCGCTGAGGGGGTGTGACGCGCTCGCCTAGGCCAAGCCTCGAATGCAGCAAGGCAGCCTCGAGGACAGGGAGGTGGCGAACACGGAGCAGCTTGAAGTCGCCGTGGAAGTCGTGTTGTATTCCAGTGGCTGCCCTCTTCTAGGAGCTGCAGAGGTTGCATGCACACCATCGCCCGCGTGTCATTTTTTTAGGTCTTGTGGCTGTATTCACCAGCAGGTACTCGTACGTACTTTCGAGGCATTTGCCCTTTTTTAGTCAGTTTTGAGAGTACGTGAAGGAATTGCGTGTCGCTGGTCACATGTCCATAACGAGCTACAAATATCCCGCGTCTTTCGCGGGAACTCAGATGCGCATGTCGATTTTCTCCCTAACACAACTGGCTGGTCGCACGCACCTGCCACGTATTTGCTCCGTTTCGTGCTCGTTGCTCTTGCTCAGCTGTCGATGGCGGCGGACCCGGAGGCGTCCATCGCGCTCCCGTTCACCCCGCGGCCCCAGATGCTGACGGGCGAGCTCGTGGGCGACGTCGGATTCGACCCCTTGAACTTCTCGGAGGAGGTGAGGAGACCATTATGCGTGTGCCTTTGTAGCTTTGGACAGCCGCGATGTCACCGTGTAGCTCTAGCATGTAAATTGGAGCCTTCGCCTTTGTACAGCGGTACCATTACACATGTCATGTCATACAAGCTATCATACACACGAGTAACGAAAAAGTGTACCAGGTACCAAGTACCAGTACCAGGTACCACTCCGGGCAAAAATGTAAGGACCGTTTAGACCCTAATATGAATACAAAAAGATCCTTACATTTCCTCCCAGAGTGGTATCAAAGCCGAAGCTGTAAGTAGCACTCTGGTAAAACGTACCTGGTATATATTTTCTTGTTATTTAATACCAGTACCACAGGTACCCCTTACAAACCAAGTACAGCAGTGGCCTCGGGACGGCCAATTTAGGTGGTCTTACCTCCCATGTCTGGTCTTGCCCAAACCCTTTTACTACCCCAAAAAGTATCCTACACTAATTCCAAGTAGATTTGTCCCCAAAAAACGTTTCTGGCTCTAAAGGGGTTCTCTTTCTTGTAGTATTGCTGCAGTATGCATCTCATCTAAATCCAAGTACTTTTGTCTCCGAAACGGGACTTCTGTTCCAAACTGGTGAAGACCCCTTGTACGGTATCTGGTCTTCTAAGACCCTAAGGGTCTTCAAACGGCGGGAAATGTCATGCACGCGATTGCGCGAAACCATGCGAGCCTTTCGATTAGACTTCTACCTTCGCCGAGGCCGTCCCCACGCATACAGCTAAATGAGAAGCCGACTATTAATAATACTCTTGAGTTCCTGACGACATTCCGATGCATTCACGAAACAAGCACAACGCACGGCAACATGTGACACAGATACGTAAGCATGCGCAGCAACGCTTTGTTACTGCTGTGTGATTTGCGCCGTTGCCCGCCCGCTGAGTGTGATGGGCCCTTGTAAGATTCGTACCATGTACCAGGTACGTGGTACAAGTATATTTTAACGCACGTTTGGGCGCAGCAAGGTCTTCGAGCAAATGTATTACTCTGTACCGGCTCCACTTGCTTGGGAGTACCAGCGAAACAAAAAGACAGCTGTTTTACGAGTATCACATCTCGGATAGACTTTAACGCCATCTGAATGGCGACACACCCAAAAACACGTACCGTACTTCCGCTGAAGCCTGGCCCCTCCCAGCCGGTACGAACTATGACACGAGGGACACCGCACAAGAGGTATCTCCGTACAGCAGCAGCAAGGCAGGGCGCTTGTGGGCCGGACTGCTGTGATGTCCAGTTAGGGTATTGTACACAGGTCTAAAGGCGTTTTTTTTCCGAGTCAAGACTGGGTTTGAGGGATAGGAGGGAGGCAAGCCGGTTTTATCCAGGTTTAAATCGGGACAGGCTGATTTACCTTGTCTCATCCACCCGGAATGGTCTTAAAATGGGTGTACCACTACTCAGTACCTGGTATTTGGAACTACTGTACAACGTCACATTGCATTAGTCTAGGTACTGGTATGACTTATGACACGAGGCACCTGGTACGTATATTATACTCGTAGCTGACTGCCGATTGAGGCTGCCAGCCTTACGTGCCTATGTTTCATGATACGACGCCTAGATCTGATGCTATTTACGTATATATGTCCAAGAAACACGACGTGTTCCGTACACGATGGAACACCTTTAAAACGAGTTGCGAGAAGAGATTGGAGAGTGAACACAGAAGAACATGACGGTCGTCTGTCTCATCATCGCCACAATTTCCATACCGTACCGTGTACGTAAAGCAGTATTCAGCCCCGACTGTGATGAAAATGAAGGGAAAACAACACATAGTTTTTTTCCACCGGCAACGCTCCCAGCGTGCCCCCCTTTCTAGCCCAGGGAGGGGGGCGATTGGCCTCTTATCGCTCGGCCGCGTTGCTTGGTTCGGAGTTACTCGCTTCGTTCAAACCCAGTATACTGACGCAGTCCAGTATACTGAAGTTCTGATGCAGTTCAGTATACTGATTAATACTGCGGTCAGTGTAATCTCTACTGGCTGAGGCTGCCAGTGCGCAGCCGAAGATATTGTAGTAGTATATCATATACGTGCACCATGCATCCCCACCTTTTTTGTTGGACTGGTCGACACCGAAACCTTACCCAAGGAAGGCGCGCAAGATGGTCGGCTTACCCTCCCGACCTATGTTCGTGTTGACGGAGTTTTTGGGTGTTCGTATGCAGAAAGTACCGTTTTTTGTTGTACAACATTACCTGGTATCATATGTACGTCGCTTCATCTGATTCAACGGAAGGCGATGCCAGGCGGGGAAATTGCTAAACCTCAATTGGTGTCGTGGTGCTTGTACCTGGAAAATCTACCAGTATGACGTATGAATCCTCTGTCGTTTCGTAGTTCCCTGTTTATTTTTTGTGGACCTACCGCGTTTGTACTTCCAATCATGCTGCATACAATAGTACGTACCAGGTGTTACAATGTGCTTTGTACGTTGTTGAATCATTTCCGCGTTATTTTGCGGTGGAATCGCCAGGGCTGCGCACTGGCAGCCTCAGTCAGTAGAGGTTAGTCTGACTGCGCTCGCAATCAATATACTGGACTGGCCCCCTTCTGCTGGCGAGAGGAAAAGGGTCCGCGTTTTCGCTTAATTTCCCATCGTAATCGGGGCTCAACACGGCTGTATTGGCTGGGGGTGGTTGCCGGCATGGACACAGGAATAAGCGGAGAAAAACTATCAAAGAAACAAAGTTCCTATGACTTCTTTTTCTGTTAGCTCTCTCTACGGTCCTCCAGGAGCTAATCTCTCCGGTTTTCCGTAATAATACGGCGTGTTTCTTCGACGAACGTAATATCGAACCCACTGTCAGCATACAGTATACTTGCAGGCTCAAGTCAGTGGATAGCTGCAGTCGTAATCTACTGGCAGTACTCGTATACTGTGCCAATGTGGAGCCCTAGAAAACAATCTGGTATAATGCGTCTTTTATATTCTGTAATCGTATACTCGTTGCACTGGCTGAAGGGTTTGCCCCCGTCGTGATCGAGCGGAGCCCTTACCGATTCGGGCAGAAGCGGAACCAACACCGATTGAGCATATATACCGAAACAACTTGAGGCACGAGTTGCCACCCTCGGTCTGCGGGTAGCTCTTCTCGCTTTCCTTGATCAGTACGAAGCGAACTCTCAAAATGTGTATCGAGTACGGTATACTCGCAGTTTATAAACTCTTCTACCAAAAGTCAAAGAAAAGCAGTTTCTACGCTACTCTGCTATAATACACTGGGAGGACCTCTAAACCGAGAGACTAGCACGAATATATATATATATGTCAAAGCTGACAAACAACTCGCTCTGCGGGTGTTGACTCAGACTCATACCTATTACCTACATATCGTATGTTTATGACAGCAACTGTTTCTCCCTCTCTTTCCTCTCGTGGCATGTATCAACGTACTTGGTACCGTATAGAACCACACACAAGACAACTCATGTCCTGGGATGCGTATCTGAGGTGATATTGGTAGGGCTGGGCACTGGCTGGCTCAGTCAGTAGCGATTATCCTGTCGAAAAAATCAATCAGTATACTGGATTGCAGCAGTATACTGGCCGAGTAACGTTGCTCTCTCCTCCCGAAGCGCATTTGGAGGGTTTCCGCACTATTATATGGCGTGTTTCTTGGACGTGCGCAAGATAAAAACTGTTGGCAAATATACTGGCCGGATCAATCAGTAGATTACTACTGCCAGTACATACTGTGCCAGTGCCCAGCCCTAGATATTGGGTAACGAATATCCTCACATATCCGAGCGGGGTTTCCTCTGTAAAAACGGCGTGAACGCGCAACGGAAATGGTGGCGTTGGAAAAATGTTTCCGTAGACGCATGCATTGCTCGGTGTTTTGTACATTTGTCGTGGGAAATCAGCTGGGAAACTCATCCCTGGGGGGGGTGTTCTCTTGGGTGTTGCCGGTACGTTGATGGAGTCAAGAGAGAAGAGAGGAAGAAGCCGCTGCTGTTGTGTATGTGAGGTCTGAGTCAACATCCGCAGAGCGCGCTATTGTCCAGCTGTTGGTGCGAGGTGCTTGTTTCAGAATTACTCCCATTAAGTGTACGACAGCATGGTTGCGTAGAAAGTGCTTTCTCTCCGATTTGTCGACACATCCATACACTACTTACTGTACGTAAGAGTACACGATTCTTGAGAGTTAACTTCGCCTGCACGTGCTGTACCTGGTCCTGACCAAGGAAGGCGAGGGAGGTTTTGCAATTATACTACGATGCGTAAAAAACAACTGCAGCGGTTTTCCACCCTCTTGTCTGTTGAGGCAATCTTCCGTACAGCTAGCCGTACGACATGCAAGAGAACACTCCCGCTGGGGTGGATTTCCGCTCGGAGTTCTCCAAAACAAGGCGTTGCGTTGTACGGCAGGTGGCATACCATGATTTGGCAATGCTACGTAGTGTTTCCTGGCGAAATCTGGTACGAAATCGAGACTCGGTTGTTCACGAAATATACAGAATTCGGTGTGAGAAAGCACAACCAAAACTGGCCAACAAGATAGGAAAGCGCTAGATATAGAGGCAGTCCACACAACACAAGAAATGCTCGGTGGGCACGGAAGAAGGAAGCGAAGACTTTTGTTTGGTGTACGTACCTGGCTATGGCTCTTATTTTTTTCAAGCATGGACGGACGGTGTCACGCTGTCGAATGCGTTTTTTGATGACAGTATTTATATTACCTCAACCGACCTGCCTGGGGCGTGGCTTCTCAAAACCCCAGATTCCGCCCTTTTGCCACTTTTTTGGGTTTCGTGTAGCATGTCCACAGTGTCTAGCTGCTTGCTCCAAGTGTCTCTGGTCAAACCATTGTCTCGACTGCTGTCGTGAGAGACACATCAAATTTACAGCAGGACTTACGGCCCGTTCGTTCGTCGTACTCGTACCCGGAAAAGACGTACCGAGTTTCGTCCGTCAACCTCTGACCCGTGCTGTCAACCTACCTCGACAACCTGTGCTGTCGGTCAACCTCTGACCTTATGTGTCGGTCAACCTCTAGCCTGTGCTGTCGGTCAACCTCTAGCCTGTGCTGTCGGTCAACCTCTGGCCTATGTGTCCGTCAACCTCTAGCCTGTGTTGTCGGTCGACTTATAACCTGTGCTGTCGGTCAACCTCTGGCCTATATGCCCGTTAACCTCTAGCCTGTGCTGTCGGTCAACCTCTAACCTGTTCTGTCGATCAACGTCTAACCCGTGTTGTCGGTCAACCTCTGGCCTATGTGTCCGTCAACCTCTAACCTGTGCTGCTACTGTGCCGCGACCCTTTGCAAAGTATGATGCATGGCAGGGTGACCTCAAGAAATACCGTCGGGCGGAGCTCAAGCACGGCCGCGTGGCCATGCTCGGTGTTGTGGGCGCCAT